>CAOJBK010322286.1:0-11320 GCA_948294925.1 Codiaeum variegatum | reverse complement strand
GACATAATTTAAGGTTTTTGTAATGGTTTTTTATTGGAAGCATAAATCCTAGTATACCTTCACTTCAAATGCACATTCTGAAATGAATCCTGTTGACAGGGCCATAGGCCCAAGTTTACAACTGAAATTTTTGAAAAATATGAATATTCCATGGTGACCTCACAAATTTTTTTTTCAAGTGACCTGTGAGAATTGTTAAATATTTTATGATTCCACTAAAGAGTTTCATAATTTCTTAAATTAATTAAAAATTTCAGTTTTACTGCCTCCAAAATATACATTATCATTTGTACCCATTCATTGTTGATGTGCCCTTCAAATTTACTTTATTTTTATTTTTCAAACATAAAAATTTAAAGTCAATCACTTGTGGCGTGATTGGTTTCTCATCACTTGCAAAAAGTGTGAGAAGAGGGGAGGTCACAGTTTCGAACCTCCCTATCCACATGTAGAGCGGAGAGCTACCCTTATTGTGTAGCCCAGTGTAGTGGGGAGGCTGCTCCATGTTGTGTAGTCCACACTTCCATTATAATGGATATTACTTTCCGTAAAAAAAAAAATAAAACATAAAAATTTAAAAAATTCTAAACATTATGTGTGTTTTGAGTTCTCTTTTTTCAAATTATATTGTGAGCCCATCAAAATTATTTATATTTTCATTAGGTTTGCTTTTTTATATATTTTTAAAAAATAATATATTGATTTCAAACAACACATTGAAGTTATAAAATTATTTTAAAGATCATTTAAAGAAAATGTAATTTTATCATTTTTATCTTTGCAATTGCATATTCATTGCTATGAACCAAATGAGAAAATATTAAAATTTTTAAATAAAAAAGTATGTTATATCAGAAATAAATAAATGTAAAACTCATTTAATATGTAAATAAAGTTTTTTAAGAAAAGTTCACTTATGAAAAAATTTTAATACTTATTGTTTGTGTATTGAATATGAATTTATTTTGAAAATTATAATATTATTAATTTACATATTGTATCATTTCTTTTAAAATATAAATTAAAAATAACTTTATTTGAACAATGAATAATATTATGTACTCTAAATAAACTTTATTTCATACAAAAAGTTTATAAATTTATACTAAAAATATAGATTCAGTGTTCAGTCATTCGGTTGAACAAAATTTCTGGCTACTACACTACCTATGGTTATTTGCCAAGAAGTTGGACTTTTTAGTGTTTGGTTCACAAAATTCTTTTTCCAGCTAGTCCATTAACTTTATTTGGTTCATGTACTGGCTTTCTAGGAAATTTATTGGGAAATATAATGGTCCTTACTTTCTCATATTCTTAATATAGATTTCTTTTAGAAAAGTATTTGAATGTTATCTTAAAAGTCCCACTTCCATTCAGATTGTTGAACTTACTGATTTTTTTCTAATGACTTTCTACTTAGGTGATTAAAGGGAAGCCTGATTTCCCAGTGACTATTATTCCTAGGTAATTAAACATAATGGCTTTTGCTACTTCCCAAAAGGTTTGACTCGGAGCTTATTTGTTGTGAAACAAATGGGGCCTAAGTGTTAGCTAAAACATTTTTTAATGTGCTAATTACAATATCAACTTGCAACGCACTTGACTAAGGGCTGTTTTTAGAAGAGGTTGTTAAGCCATTTATGTAGAACATGATCTTTATACAAATTTATTTTTGATTATATGTGGTGATTTTAAAACCATGATTCTATGAGCCTCTATGTTTAGATATTCCTAACGGATGCTTATATTAAAATAATTTAAATGAGAATAGTTTTCATGTTTGAATTCCATTAGTACTGAGGAGTATTCTACAGGCATGGAGGTGCCATTTTTCTGTTGTTGCATTTTTTCTCCCATTTCCCTGTTTTCTTTTATCTGTGATTTTACTGTTGAACATATTTTTTTTCAAATTTATTTTCAGGTTGAGTGAAGTGTATTGACTATTTTATTCACTATAATATTTCTTTCACCTCATGTAGCTGGAAGGTAATGGACAAGATCTTGATCCTGTTCTACCTGCTAATAAGCCATCTGTGCTGCTGTTTGTGGATAGATTCTCCGACTCTGAAACCAAAAGTAGGAGTAAGGAAGCTCTTGATGCATTAAGAAAATTAGCTCTGCAAATTCAGATTTCAGATGGCAACAAGCCTGAAAGAGCCTTCATCCATGTTTTTCAGGAATATAAAAGTATATCTAGACATCCTAGGTTAAAGGTATCTCCGATGACTCAGAAGATTAAATTAAAGGAAAAGATGTCTATTATGATTGTAAATGAGGGTAAACATGCAGTTTTAGAAAATTTAGCTTCAGATTCACACGGCAGTTCCTTGCATGAAATCTTGACATACCTTCTTCAGCAAAAGAAGGAAGCAAAATTAAGTTCACTTGCTAAGGAGGTGGGTTTCCAACTGTTATCTAACGATATTGATATTAAACTAACAGATAAATTACAATCAGAGCCACGGTTGAAGGATTCTATGGAGGTTTCAGTTTTATCATCTGAAGGCGGCCTTACAAGAACTAGTGTTGGTCTGGACAAAGACTCTGCTCCAAGTCAGGACAAAAATACTGATATTAATAACTCTTATCAGGATGATGAACAGAAGGGAACTTATTCTGATACAAGCAAAACCGTACTATCAGTAACACCTGACCAACTTATGTCGGATGATGGGATAGCTATTTCAGGAGTAAGGGAGGAAGAGAAGGGTTCAACCCAAATGGACCAGTTGGGAGAGGAACATCTTTACTTTCAAAGTTTTAAGGATTCATTTTTCTTTTCTGATGGAAACTATCAGTTACTAAGAGCTTTGACTGGTGAAACAAGGATCCCATCCTTGGTAATAATTGATCCCACTTCGCAGCAGCACTATGTTTTTCCTGACGAGATGTTCAGCTATTCCTCGCTGGAGGATTTTCTTCATGGATTTCTTGATAGAATTCTTATTCCATACCAATGCTCTGAGTCTGAATTTGGAAACCAAATGGAAGGAACTCATCCTCCATTTATTAATTTGGGCTTCCATGAGGCAGATCCCATCCCTCGAGTTACATCACAAGGATTCTATGAGAAGGTTCTAGGTTTCAATCAATCAGATAGCGACAATGTTTTCAATGCTTGGAAAGAGGATGTGCTGGTTTTGTTTAGCAATAGTTGGTGTGGGTTTTGCCAAAGAATGGAGTTGGTTGTTCGTGAAGTATATTGGGCCATAAAAGGATACATGAACATGTTTAAGACAGGATCTAGGAATGGAGAAACAGTGCTAGGTGGTAAGTCCCGTTCTAAATCCATTGGTTAATTTTTTCATGGTTATAGATTATTGCTTCTCAGATTTGCTTTCCAAGTTAATGCCTCTTTAATTGCTCCAACTAGGAAAGCTGAAATTAGCTAGCTGGTTTTTCAGCACCTTTTGTAGGGTCAGAGAGATTGTTAGCTTTCCTTTGCACATATTAAATGTTACAAGGTTCAAAATGAATTTTGACTAAGAATTTTGCATTGCACTTAATTACAGAGGCTGGAATCCAAACTCATAGATAGTAATTTGGTGTTTATTATCAGAGGATTAAAGAAATACAAAAAACAAGCTAATATTATTTTATATGTTCATATATAATATGTCCCTGATTAGGAGTTAAAGCGGAAAATTTTGTTTCATCCTTTAGAAATTTTATATTTGAGGGCAATGTGAGATTCATACGACAACTTTCAATTTATCTTTTTAGATCAGTTTCTACATGTTGATCTCTACTTATAAATTGAGGTAGAACCCAAATCAATATGTTTAGAACTTGCCAAGGATCGTTCAAGTGGTAGGTAACTTGATTGATGGAGTTAAAACCCTTGTTTATAGATGAAACAAGATCCTTAACTATAAAAAAGATGTATGTCTCACAATTTCAAAAGCTTAATAATAAGTTTTGCAACTGATTTGACAAGGTAGAATTTTGAAAACAATACAATCAATTTGTAAAGTTCACAAAAAACAAAGTAAAGAAAATAATTTTCATTTTATTTTATAAAATTTATAATTAGACAATTAACTCTTTTGCTAGGTTGAATTTGGGGTATTTATAGGGAGAATTCCTATTTTACAATTATGATTAGTAATTGGAAAAGAAATCTACTCTAAAGATGAATTAAAAACTACAGCTTGCAAAATAAGAAATATAAATATTCATATTCTAAAACAAATTAACTAAATAAATCAAACCTTGGAAAAGTCAAATCCTCCACCAATTTGAAAAAATAATTCGTTTTCCAATTTGGAAAAATATATGTAGTCTTCCTTGTCTTGTAAGGAGATTGATTCTTTGACTTTTGACTTGTTGAATTTTCATTTTGACAATGGGCTTGAATAGATTAATTAAATCATTGAAACTTTCTTTAATACAATTAGACCCAAACTTGAAGCTCACAATCCAAATATCTCTAAAGTACTTGTATGAATCTTCAACCAACCATATATTCCTCTTGCTTGCATTTTTCTTGATACCAAATAAACTAAATATGAATATTATTTGAGTTGATCTCTTTTGTAAGTTATTTTGATAAAAAGACAATCTTGAAGAATTTTCTTAAAATCTTTATTTTGCACACACTTAAGATCTTTGTACATGGCTCCTAAGTTTTCATCTGAGGGTTAGTGAATCTTATTCTATATATGAATTCTGAAAAAAGGTGCGGGGTTGGATGAGTTCAAAACACTTAAAACACTTTGATAACCCTTTATGTTAACTTGTTGGGATTTGAGAATTTGCTAAGATGCTCTGCGGCTATATGATGTATTTTGGAGGTAAAATTTGTGTCAGAAAAGTTTGTGCTCGCATATGTTGACAGGCAAGTTAGTGGGGTTTGGTAGAAAGCATGTCTTGTAAGTTTGCAGAAGTTATAGTTTAGATCGAGTAAAAGCAGGTTGGGGCTGACTTAAGAGCACTTTTTTGTACAAAAATTTTGTGGATACTCCTCAACTATATGAGAATTAAATCAACGAGTGGAAATTTAGCTTTGGAGGTTCAAATCTCGCATACTGTGTTTGTTAAATTTTACAGTCTACCATTTCCCAAAGCACGCTTTTCTTTAAGCTCAAATTTGTATTAATAGGAGGTTAAGGAGTGTAAATGGTTAACCTCCATTAAACTTACACCCTTTATTCAAATAAACGTCCAAATAAGGTTAGGGCTTAGGATGCTGATCTATACTATTACATTGAACTCTTTAACCTCCCATAACCCATTCCCATGCTGTTAGTATTTCCTTTTATTTATGAATTGTTGTACGTTTGCCAAATTGTTATATGTGTTAGATAATCGTTTGACAAACTGTTACATAATGTGACAGATAATCTGAAGAATGGTATTTTGAAGCTGCCCAAGATCTACTTAATGGATTGCACTTTGAATGATTGCAATTTGATTCTGAAATCAAGAAATCAGGTATTCCTTACAGAATGTTCTTGCTCTAGATATTCAAAATTGATTATTCTGCATATTCAAAATTCCCTAATCATAGACTCCTTCAAGTTGTGAGCATGTTTGTTGTGTTGCATCTTTTAGTGACTTCAATTCTACTGAATAAATATCTTAGGAGTTTCTCATGTATCAAACTTAAAGGAATTACTTGCGTTGGTTTTAACAAAAATTTTGTAATTTATTCTCTTTCCTGATGTGGAAAGTTTAATGGTTATGATTCTTGCATCCTGGTGATGCATTGTTATTCATTTTCTAATTATTCCTACACCTCTAAAGTCTGCCAATGAACTTAATACATCAATAGTGCATGTTGCTGATTTCAGATATTCAAGATTTTTGTGTTGCGTACGGATAGGGTTTTCCATTAATGATGAAAGGAACACAATATGGAGATGCTTAGTACTTGGTGAACTTTGTGTCTATTGCTTGAGATGGTGTTTTGCGTGTACTGCTTTTGTGATGGTGTTGTTACATCAAGCAAACACATCTCTTTTTTCATGTTAATAGTGTAGTATTTCCGTGCCTTTGAATGTGATTTAAGCTAAATTGTTGTAGTGTGTGGCAATTGAGTGAGCAAACTTCTTTTTCTTGGGATCTTTAGTTTTATTAGACAAACTCTTGCACAGTGGCATATATAATATCTACATATACATACATATAAATGTATGTGTATATATATATGTATGTCTGAGTATAGTCATAAAAATTTGGTGATATTTTTCATTCTCTGTCCATGGGTAAGTTGAACTTTATATTACAAGAAATGTTTTGTGTTCGTAGTGGTGGTAAGTATGTGAGTTGTGATTTCGTCTGTTTGAAAGCTAACATGCTGGAATTATCTGCGAATATAGGGATATGAAAGTGGTAATAGTTTGAAATCAAAATATATCAGAAAAGGTTGCTTTTGGAATTGTTCACTGTGTAAAATCTGTAACCATGAGTTACTGCTCTGGATGGTAATTTTGGGACTTTTGATGTTTAATATCAGAAAATAAGTTTAAGTTCAAATGTAACGTAATGTTGTTTGTTATAGAGTTTAACATGTTAATTTTTTCTGCCATGCTTGCAGGTTGTAACTTTATTTTAGTTAGCAAATGTTTAGTTACTATGGGATATATATATGAAATATGAGTTGATAATTTGAGTCTGCTCGCTTATTTTAATTACACTTGAGTAATAGTGCAGTGTTCTTTTGTTGCTGTTAACCTGTGAAATTTTACTTACTGTTCATCTGTATATGTGGAGCATGCAGAGGGAAGTTTACCCATCACTGTTGTTATTTCCAGCTGAAAGGAAGACTGCTGTCTCTTATGAAGGAGACATGGCAGTTGCTGATGTTATTAAGTTCATATCTGATCATGGAAGTATCTCTCAGCATCTCATTGGTGAGAAGGGTAAATATCTTTTGTCAAGCTATTTTGACATCACATTAATCTTTGAAATTGATAATTGAGAATTGAAGGGCGTGGTAACTTTTATGTTGCACCTAGTGTAAAATGCAGCAAAATTTATCACTTCCTTGTAGCTGGCAATTCAACTAGGAATCTTCCATATCAGTTATGTGCTTTATTTTCTCTTATACACATGAAAGTCATAGAGAGAAACTACTACATACCTTTATAAGGAATTTTTGTGATTTCTATGGACTTTGAGCTTGGCATCTATATATCATGAAATTATAAATTACATCTTTTTATAATAATTTAAAAGGAAGCTGCAAAAATACCTGAAACGAACATGAAATGTTGTAAAGACGTGTTATTTTGAGGATAAAATGATGGTGAAAGAACAAGATATCAAGGAAAGGTGAAGGAGTTATTTTGAGGGTCTCTTTAATGATAGCCAAAATGCAGGCCAGATAAGTGTGGATCCTATGGCAATTGGGAAGGATAGGAACTATACTAGTCTCCTAAGTTAAAGAAGCACTGAAGAAAATGCAAGTAGGTAAAGTTTGTGGCCTAGGTGGGATTTCTATAGAGATGGCTTGGTTAACTCAATAATTTAATAAGATTTTGGTCTCCCAAAAAATGTCAAATGAATGGAGAAGTATTGTAGTTCCAATCTTCAAGAACTAAGGAGATATCCAAAATTGCTCCAACTATTCATGAGTCACACCATGAAGTTATGGGAGAGCGTTGTGGAATGGGTGCATTCGGAGTTGAACATCTATTTAGGTCAACCAATTTGCCTTTATGCCTAATCGATCAACCATGGAAGCAATCTTTCGTAGTTGAAGCTTAATGGAGAAATATAGAGAGGTGAAGAAAGATCTGGATATGGTGTTTATTGACCTAGAAAAATTGTATGATAAAGTGTCACAAGATGTTCTATTGTGGGCTTTCGAGTGCAAGAATGTGTTAGATACATTTAAGTAATAAAAGATATATGCAATGAGGCTATTACTAGTCTACACACGGTCGAAGGAGATACAAGAGATTTTCCTATCACAATTGGATTATATTTAGGATTGGCTTTAAGTCCTTATCTTCTCACTGGATATACAAGAAGATATCTCGAGGTGTATGATGTTTGTTGATGATATAATGCTAATGGATGTGGTTCAGACAGGAGTTAAGGGGAAGTTAGTGTACTAGAGAAGTACATTATAGGCAAAAGGTTTCAGAATTAGTAGGAGTAAGACTGAGTACATTCATTATAAGCTTAGTGAGGGGGTAGCAGGGAGCATGCAAGCATGTGCTTAGGAGTAGCCATACCTAAAAGCAAACATTTTAGATACTTGAGTTCTATCTTGTAAGAAAATGGGGGTTGTAAGGGGAATGTTGTCCATCGGATTAAAGCGGGGTGGATTAAATAAAGGAGTGCTTTCAGAGTGTATGATCGAAATATTCCACATATACTAAAGGAAAATTTTATTGTATTGCGACAAGACCCATTATGATATACATAAGTGAGCGTTAAGCTAAAAAGGCACAACAAATCTAAAACATTAGTGTCGCGGAAATGAGAATGCTACGAGTGATGTGCAGGCATGCAAAAATGAATAGAGTTTGTAATAAGTATATTAGAGATAAACATGAAGTTGCTCCAAATGAAAATAAGTTGAGAGAAGGGGGATTGAGATGGTTTAGGCATGTCATTTGTAGACCTTTAGAGGTAGTAGTTAGAAAATTAGAGCATCTTTGAGTAGATATGAGTAAAAATGAGAGGGGTAGGCTTAAACTTATTTGTAGGTGAGCCATCCAATATGATCTAGTAACCTTATCTCTTTTGATGATATGGTTCAAAGTTGAGATATTGAGACTTTGTCTAGGCACTTTAGCAACTTTATGAACTGATATTTTGCTTAGATTTTTCCCATGTTCTACTGAATTTTTATTTGTCAGATTTGGTTAGTTAAAAAGGAAAGGTCATCCTTAAAGTTAGGAATTTGTTTTGTTAGAAATTTAGTGTTAGATGTAGCTGGTTTTGATAGTATGGTGCAGCATACTCATCTCTGTAAAGTTTTTGTTATAAATGGCTGTTCTTATCAATGAAATGGTACGAGAAGTTTCAATTTATCATCTCTATTGCTTTTAAATCCGACAGTGGTATCAGAGCTTCACTTCTTAAAGGTTGTGTGGTTAATTTATGAGAATGTTTATGAGTTAAACACTTGAGAAAAAGGATTAAACAATTGTGAGTTTGTGTGAGAGTTTTTCAACAACTTCAAAATGAGTTCTTCTAGCAACAACATTACTCAAATTCCAGTTTTCAATGGATAGCACTATCACATCTAGTCTGTCAAACTGAAGACCTCTTTGGAGTCTCATGGTCTATGGCATGTGGTGGAAACTGATGAAGATCCACTAGCTTTAAGAGCAAATCCCACCATAGCTCAAATTAAGGCTCATGAAGAGGAGAAACTAAAGAAAGACAAAGCTTTAACTTGCATTCATCCAAGTTTAGCAGATCACATCTTCACTAGCATCATGGATTTAGAGAGTCCTAAAGCTGCATAGGAATAGCTCAAGGAGACTTTTGGAGGCACAAGTAGAGCCAAGGCTGTAAGACTCCTTACACTCAAAAGGGAGTTTGTTTTGATAAATATGAAGGATTAAGCGTCTATCAAAACTTATTCTAGCAGATTAATGGACTTGGTTAATCAAATCAGATTGCATGGTGAGATTTCCTGGATCATAAATTTGTGGAAAAGATCTTGATTAGTCTTTCGGAAATATTTGAAGCTAAGATTTCAGCCATTGAAGAGTCCATAGTTACTTGGCACGCGGTATGTTCCGAGTCGTGGTATGTAAATGAGAATGCAGTGCGCTTAGTTGGTTCGTGGTACGTGAACTATAATTTTTCAGATCGTTAATTTTAAATTATACCTCAAAATACTAATTTTTTTTTTTAATTTTCTTTAATTGAATATGCAAACTATAATTTTTCAGATCGTTAATATTAAATTATACCTCAAAATACTAATTTTTTTTAAAACTTTTCTTTAATTGAATATAAGTAATAATTTTCTTAGACTCTTTATCTGCTTAATTTTCATAGTTGTCTGTTATTGACTTTTGATTTTTGATAATAAAGTTTTTTTAGTAATAGAGTTTTAATTAGTGTTAATTTTTTTTGACAAATTTAATTGGTGTTAATTATATATTCCCAATAGCTTTTAATTGCTATGTTGGACACTGTAAGGCATGTTACCATTGTAACTTTATTTTTTCCCTTTTTCTTGGGAAAGTTAAAGAGCATTTATTGTCAGAGTCAGACTATTTCTATTGGTTTCTCTCCTCTTGTCCTCCTCCACATTTCTTCTTCTTCCTTTTATTTTTTCCTTGCGCCTTACATATACTGGATCTCTCCCTTTAGCGATCTGGATCGCATTCCATGGCGTTCCTGGAGCTCCGGTGACTTGCGAATTGGGACGCACGTCTCGGAACGTGGTCCTGAGGGGGGTGGAGCGAATTAAGTAACATAGGAAAAGTCTTGTGACTTGCAAAAACTCACTATTGCAGAATTGATGAGCAAGTTACAAGCTCAAGAAGAAAGAGTTTCCATGAGATTGGATGAAAATGTTGAAGGAGCATTTCAAGCTATTCACTTAAGCAAAGTTTCTACAAATAGCAAACAAGGAAGAGCTACATATCCTCCTTGTGATGTTTGCAAAAGAACAAATCACCTAGAAAAGGATTGTAGATGGAAAGGAAAGCCTTGTTTGGCCTTATTGAGAAGTTTTGTAGATAGAAGCAAAATCAACAACAACAACAATATCAGTCTCAATTCGCAAATATTGTTGAAGAGCAACCTCAAATTCTGCAAACTAATTTTGTACAAGATCAAGATGAGCATTTGTTCATTACTACTGAAGTTAAATATGAGAAAAATGATCAAGTTTGGTTTGTGGATAATGGGTGTACAAGTCATATGGCCAAGGATGCATCCTTATTCACTCACTTTGATAGAACTTTCAAAGCTAATGTCAAACTGGACAATGGAGAACAAATTCGGGTGGAAGGAAAGGGATCGGTTGCTGTTCAAACAAATCAAGGTATGAAACTTATCTCAAATGTCTTATTCATACCATCTTTAGAACAAAATTTGCTCAGTGTAGCTCAATTACTAAAGAAGGGTTATTATGTGATGTTTAAGAATCATTCCTGCACTATCTTTGATCAAAATGATTGCGAGATAATTCAAGTTGAAATGATTGAAAAGAGTTGTCCACTCAAGTTTTGGTTCTTTAAGTTTAAGTGCTGAAAATGAAAATGATGATGAAGTTAATGAAAAGCAAGAATTCAGCATCAGTTCTCTCAGTAGATTTAGTAGCTGCTCCAAAAGTTCCAGTTTCAATTATTGTTGATAAGTCAAAAATGCAAAATTCAATGAGTTCCAAAGTACTTGA
>CAOJBK010320775.1:0-14417 GCA_948294925.1 Codiaeum variegatum | reverse complement strand
CTATTGTCCCTGAGGACTCTGGTTTTGTAAGAGTTGTATGAATGGTGCTAGTGCACTTAGAACGACATTCTGGATTTCTGGTGATAAACTAGGAGGTGCACTAGTTAAGGCTTATTGTGGTATGGTCAAAATAGGATTTGTTTGGGCATTTCTGAAGAGATCTGCCAGGGCTTGGAAAGATGCTCCCAAATCTGGTGCGGTGTTGGCATTTGTGGCTAGTGGAGTTTCCTGGTTATTGTTTCCAGGACGGCGGCTTGGAGAATGTTCAACATTGTGAGTTCTGCCATTTTGAGGATCATCCATCGTTGAAAGTTTTTGGAAGGTGCAAGCTTTTTGTACCAAGAAAGGAAAGCCAGTGTGGCTATTCTCAAAAGAAAAGTGGTTTTCTTTGAGATTTGGAAAAGGTTTATGAACAGAGATTTCCCACAAACGGCGCCACTTGATAGCCTTTATGCTTAAAAACTTCCGATCATCAGATTTGGATTGGATTGGATTAAGATACCTGCACAATGAACAAAATGATCTAAGAGGGCCAAGCTTGTTTTCTGGCAATGGTCCTCCGACGATCAAGTCAGTAATGGACTTAGATCCTTTTAGGCTTTCACAGAACCTTTAGGGAGAATAAGTTATTCAAGTATTTTGGGCTAGTTTCACGTACCTTGAAAAGTGTGCCATCATTGGATATTTATAGTGATCACCTAGGCCACGTGTCTTATTGTAAGAGGGTCATGTGGAAGCCTCTAAACAGAGCAAGGCATAATCTTCTCAAGAGGGAATAACATCTGTTAAGACTAGATTTCTTATATGTGTCACGAGGAGAGTGGCCAAATGTCACCTTTGAAGATATACCTTCGGTATATCTTATGGTGAGGCCTAAGGCCAAAGATGATTATCAAAGTCAGTATGGGCTTGGACCCTTACTCTCTTTAGGTTCTTAGACATCTTTGGGTCCAGATCCATTAGATCCATTTGTTTCGACCTGCATCAGTTAGGAATAAATTTTATTCTCATTCCTATATCCAGTTTACCAAACAAAAACAAATTGTATTTATATTCCAATTACTATTTCCACCGTTACATTCCCATTGAATTATTCATAATCTCATGTTCCGACATACCCAGTAACCAAACAGGCCCTTAAGGGGAAAAAAACTATTTTAAAAAATATGATTCAATTAATTAATAATCTCACTAACTTTTTAAAATTTTATATTAATTATTAAATTGTGAAAATATTAATTTATGTAAGTAGAACTAGGGGTGAGCATTCGGTCGGTTCAGTTTGAACCAATTAAATAAAAATTAAAATTTCAATATTTTGACAAATTGAACCGAACTAAAATTTATTATGCACCAAACAAACCGAAGTTCGGTTCGGTTTTAAAACAAAAGAACCAAATTTTTTTATATCGAATTTTTTTATATAATTATGTAATATATTTATAAAAATTATACATTTTATGTTCTAATATTATTATTTATAGAATTATTAAGACATTAAATATAAATGTAATACTAATATTAATAATTTTCCCTAATAATTTTTAAAACATTATAAATAATATTAATTTTATTATATAGTAATAAAATTTTGGTTCAATTTAAATTAAAATTTTTTTTCCGAATCGAACCGAAATAATTTCGGTTTTCAAAAACTAAAATCGAACAAAAAAGCCAAACAATTGGTTCTGTTCGATTTTTTGGTTTCAGTTCTGTTTTCCTCACCCCTACGGAGAACAAAGTCGATTCTATAAAATTTTATTAAATATTGAAGGTTATTAATTTATAAGACATCAATTTTGAGAGGTTTTACTGTATTTTAATTAAAAATTTTATTTTATTGAGCCAAAATAAAAAAAAATAATAATTAAATAATTATGAAAATAGTATAAGATTTAATTTTCTTTGATTTTCAAAATTATATATATATATATAATTTCAATATTCTTTGAATTTAATGAATATCAAATAATATTATTATATATCAAGTACGTTATTAAAAAGAGTGTTTAAAAAAACTCATTAAACATTATTTATTATCAGAAAATAATGTACTTTTTACTTATAAAAAAAACTCAGCAAGCAATATTCAATTGTAAAAAATATTATTTTTTTCTAAAAAATTAAACAATATTCATTTTTGGTAAATAATATACTTTTTTCTTACAAAAATTCAATAAACAGTATTCATTTTAAGATAAAATAATGTTTATTTTTCTCAAAAACTTATTAAATAGTATTCATATTCGGAAAATAATATACTTATTAACTCAGCAAATGGTATCCATTAAAAATAGTATTGTTTTTTCCTAAAAAAACTCATTAAACAATATTCATTTTCAGAAAATAATATACTTTTTCTTACAAAAACTTAAAAAATAGTATCCAGTAAAATTAGTATTTTTCCCTAAAAAACTCACTAAACAATATCAATTTTTGAAAAATAATATATTTTTTTCTTACAAAAACTCAGTAAGCAGAGTTTATTGTCAAAAAATATAATATTTTTTTCTTAAAAACTCATTAAACAATATTTATTTCCGGCAAGCAATATACATTTTTTCTTACAAAAACTCAGTAAGCAATATATATTTTAAAATAAAATAGTATTTTTTTTTATAAGACACTTGTTAAACATTATCCATTTTTAAAAAAAAATAGTAAATTTTTTTACAAAAACTCAACAAACAGTATCCATTTAAAAAAAATATAAGATTTTTTCCTAAACAACTTATTAAATAGTATTCATTTTTGGAAAATAATATATTTTTTCTTACAAAAACTCAATAAACATTATCTATTTATAAAAAATAGTATATATTTTTCTTAAAAACTCATTAAATAATATCCATTTTGAAAAAAATACAATACTTTCATTTTTTTTACAAATACTCAATAAGAAGTATTCATTTAAAAAAAATAGTGTACTTTTTTTTCGTAAAAAACTTATTAAAAATATCCATTTTTTAAAAAAATATATTTTTTTCTTATAAAAATTTAATAAAAAGTATCCATTTTTAATAATATATTATAATAAACATTAAAAAATATAAATACAATTTTCGTTTAGAAATTTGAATATGTAACAATATTACAAGTAATGAATAAATAAAAACTTAAAAAGCATGATACGAATCAAAACCGGAGCAAAAGCACTAAAGCCCATGACTTTCATGTGAAGGCCTCATAACGGCCTGGAATAGAGGGCCCCCAAGCCCAACGCCCTAAAGGAGACATGTGCCGAAGAGGCCTATGACAGTGGGGTCGACGAGATACGAACCACAATGATATTCCTGAGGACATGTGTCCTACTTCTACTTAGAGACCACCTTCTGGATCCCTTAGAAAGCTACACGTGGTCCTCACATTGTGATAAGTGTCCACTTTAGGAATCACACAAACACTATAAATATCTAGCATTGGTACACATTTTAAGGTATGTCTTATTACTCGCAAAAGCCCCAATCTGTTCACAAGACTCTTCAAGGGCCTAAGCATTGTAAATCTCTTACTAACTTAGGCGTTAGAGGATCTTTGTCAGGCTCAATGCCTAGCTCTCTTAGCTCACATTTGTTCATCAGTGCATGCATTCCAAGTCAAAAGTTCAATCATGTCCAATCCACACTCAAAAGATCAAAAGTTGTTAGGTCATAGTCCTATCTAATTGGCGCCATCTATGGGAAATCGATTTGAAAGTTTTTCCTGATCTCAAACAACTATTTTCTCTTCTCTCTTTGAGGATAGTCACAGTGACTTTCCTTTCTTGCTCAAAAGCTTGTACTTTTCAAAAACTTTAAGCATGGATGATCCTCATGACAACAAAAACAATGCCACAGATGTTTCACCTAGCCGTCCTATTGGAAATGACACTCGTGAAACCCCAGCTACAAACACTTGAGCCACTTCTGACCTAACCACATCTTTCCAAACCATAGCCAACTTCCTAAGATGCTCTCAAGCCAAAGCAACCTTTACCACACCTAACCTCAAGGCTCAACTAGTGCATCGCCAAGCCTCTCACCAGAACTAAAGAATGTTTTAGACGCACTAACACCCTTCATGTAACTCCTATAGAATCAGAGCCCTATAGGGCAACGTGCTAATGAAAATGCACTAGCTAATCCAACTAGGATAGCTAGAACTAGGTTGTTTCATACTAATGAAAGGGAAGATGAGGATAGACCACAAATGTCGACAAGTAAGCTGAGGTCCCAAATAGAAGATGTGGGAGGAAATCATGTAGACCCAAACAAGAAGGAGGGTGAGGGTGAAGAAACGAAGCCGAGAGGGGGAGATGGCCAAAATGTTGTGGAGGTGAAGGAAGCCCAAAAAATTCAATTGAATCCAGACCCAAAAGGTGGAGTGAGAGAAGGGGCATAGTGCGCCGTTCTAGAAGAGAGCATAGTAGGAGAAGAACCTCTCATAGATCTAGATCTTAAAGGAAAGAAGAAAAAGAACATGAGGCCACAAGCCACTATCCTCGGGATGTGAAAGAAATGGTGAAGCAATGTATGGAGGAGTTAGGAGGAAAAAGGAAGTCTGGAGATAGAGGTATAACTCTTGAATTGAAATCTCCATTCATTAGAAGGGTGGAAGAGTATCGAATGCCCAGCAAGTTCAAAGCCCCCAACATTACCAAATACACCAGATCCACAGATCCGAGAGCCCACTTTCTGAATTATAAGCATGAGATAGAATTACAGATGAGAGATGATGAAGCACCCTGTCGGGCTTTCAGGGGGTCCTTGGACAGGGCAACTACTAAGTGGTATGACTACTTAAAGGAGGAAAGTGTGGAGAACTTTCAGCAGCTAGCATCCCTATCGAAATGCAGACCCAAGATTTAAAGCTCGTAAAATAGGGACATGATGAGTCATTAAGGAACTTCTTAGCCAGATTCAATGCAAAAGCCTTGAAGGTGACTCGGTTGGATCAAGAAAGGGTGGTGGAAGCCTTGCAGAAGTGCATTGTGCATACAGATTTTTTCAAGAAATTATCTAGAGATTCTTCAAGTAGCCTCAAAGAGGCCACGATTATAGCCCAAAAGTACATTAGACAAGATGATGCTTTCCGAGTGAGCCAATTTATTCAAAAAAGGAAGGGAGAAAAGGAGGATACCCCTTCGAAGAAAAGTAAGAAGAAGGAAGTAGAGGGGACAAACAGCTCCAACAATGCAGTTCCTCAGTCGAAGGAGAAGTAAAGGAAGCCTGCTAAGAGGATCTTCGATGTAACAAATCTTACTCCCCTAAACACAAAACATGAAGTTGTCTTTGCGGCATTTCAAGATCAGGCGATATGGCAGAGGCCTAAACTGATAAGAAGAGATCTTGATAGGAGAGACAAGTTAAAGTTCTACAAATTCCATAGCACACATGGTCATACCATCGACACTTATGGACATCTGATGGAAGAAATAAAGTGGTTAATCAAACAAGGATATTTGAAGAGGTTTTTAAGGGACAACAATGATCATAAACCATCGACAGTGAATGAGGGGATCACTGGAGATATTTCTTGCCTCACCGCAGGCCTCAAGAAGAGATTACAAGAAATAACAAAGGCAAAGAAATAGCCTGAAGCAAGGAAACACTGATGTTCATTTTTTACAATGGCTAAAAGTAGTGGGCCGAAGAAGGGGTGGTGGAGTAAAGGAGAGCTAATCCAATTGTCATCCAGGCAATTATCACCAACTATAATGTGTAGAGGATCTTGGTGGATAATGGGAGCTCAACTAACCTATTATCCTCCGAGGTCTATCAAAAGATGGCGATAAAGGATTATAAGCTTAAAGAGTTAAAGAACCTGGTCAAAACATTGGACAAAATCAAACACCTGCAGCAGGAAACATTAAATTGCCTTTACTATAGGGACATCTATAAAGAGTGTGACAGTGATGGACCTCTTTATAAGGGTGAAGATACCTATGGCATATAATGGGTTGATGGGAAGACCACCGATTCATGATTTGGATACGGACACCAATGTGTGGAGGGGAAGGGTGAAGGTTCCCTTAGAAGAGGAAACTGAACTTTGTATATACACCATGCACAAGTAAGAGTTTGAATCAGACTTCACTCAGAAGAGAAAAAACATGATCCACATCCAGACAGAGGAAGTGTGTATGATTCAAGAAGTGAAGTCAGAATAAGGGCGAAGATCTCAACCATTGAAGGAGTTAGAGTCATTCCCAATAGATGAGGAAATACCAGAGAGATGTTTAAAGGTGAACCAAGACTTGATGGAGAAGGTAAAAGCAAAGAAATTTCTGATCAGCTATAAGGGGGCCTTCGCGTGGGACTCCTCTGAGATGCCTGGGATAAGCTTGGAGGTGATAACTCACAAACCCAATGTAGACCCAACTTTTAGACCAATCAAGAAAAAGAAAAGGTGCTTTACACAGAAAGACAAGTAGTAATTGATGAAGAGGTGAGCAAGTTGATGGAAGTTGGATTCACCAAGGAGGTGTTATACCCGAAATGGCTTGCCAATGTGGTGCTGGTGAAGAAAGCAAATGAAAGTTATAGAATGTTTGTAGACTTCACATACCTTAACAAAGCATGCCTAAAGGATTCTTACCCGTTGTCGATGATGGATAAATTGGTGGATTCTATAATAGGGTATAAGTATCTTTCCTCCTTAGATGTTAAATAAGGGTACTATTAAATAAAGATGGACCTTGAAGATGAAGAAAATATAGCCTTCATCACTGAGAAAGGCACCTAATGATATACGTCTATGCCCTTTTAACTAAAAAATGTGGGTGTAACTTATCAAAGATTAATCAATATGATCTTCAGAGATCAATTGGGGAGGAACCTAGAAGCTTATATGGATAACATGATAGTAAAAAGTAGAAGCTTCGAAGAACATGTCAATGACTTGGGGAAAATCTTTTGGGTGATGGATCGATATGGAATGAAGTTAAATCCATAAAAGTGTGCCTTCTTCATTCAGGGAGGTAAATTTTTAGGTTACCAGGTAAGTGAGAAGGGAATCGATCCGAATCTAGATAAGGTGAAAGCCATCCTAGAAATGCTAACTCTGAAGAATGTGAAAGAAGTTCAAAAGCTGACTGGGAGATTGGAGGCTCGTAACATGTTCATGTCAAAGGTAGTTGAAAAGAATTTATCACTCTTCAAAAAAATTAAGGAAGAATACGGTCTTTGAATGGACTGAAGATTGTCAAATAGCCTTCGAAGCGCTTAAAGCCTATTTGAGTTCTGAGTAAGTACTGAGCAGACTGTTACTAGGGGAGGAAGTACACATTTACCTTTCGGCATCCCCATTTGTTGTCGGAGTTGTGTTAGTTAGAGAAGAAGAGGGGATTTAGAAGCCAATATACTACTTTAGCAAAGTCCTACTAGAACTCGAACTCAACTATTCTCCCACTGAGAAGTTGGCTTACTCTCTTTTATTGATGTGCAAGAAATTTAAAGTTTATCTCTAAGCTCATCAAGGGATGGTGGTGACAAACAAACCCTGCAGAAAACCCTCCACAAGCTAGAGACCTCTAAAAAGATGTTACGCTGGACAATAGAGCTCAGACAATACACCCTGCAATATCATCCTCGAGCGACAATCAAAGCACAAGCACTAGCTGATTTCATCTTAGAATGTTCATTCCCAGAGGAAGAGGAGATGGAGGCAATGCATTATAGTAGTAAGGAGAAAATAGACCCAGCAGCACTTTGGGAGCTTTATGTTGATGGAGCAAGTGCTCAGAATGCCAGTGGAATTGGAATTATCCTACAAAGTGGAGTAGGAGTCCTCCTGGAATATGCTTTAAAATTGGATTTTCGATAATAAACAATACAGCTGAGTACAAAGCATTGGTGCAAGGGCTCAAGCCAATTGATTTCCTTACAATGGAAAAAAGTATGCATTTGTAGCGACTTGTAATTGGTGTTAGGACATATTGATGACATATTCAAAGCGAGGAAGGAAGAAATGGTGATGTACTTGTCAATAGTCAAAAGCTAGATTCAGAAGGTGGAGGAGAAGGGGATAGAGATAGAGTACGAAAAATTCCCAAGGCTTCAGAATTACTGAGTGGATAGCCTGAGCAAGTTGGTAGCAGCACACCCCTCGAGGTATCCTGACAGAGTTTTCATAGGGTCTTTAATAAACCCTAGCATAACCGAAGGAGAGGAGGTGCTACAAATTGAGATAGAAGAGTCATGTTGGATTGATCCAATAAGAGCCTATCTAGAGAATGGTGAACTCCCATAAGACACAAGGGAAATGAAGCAGATTACGAGATGCAGTGCCTATTTCTCTGTCCATAACAATACCCTGTACAAGAGAGCATATTCCCTTCCTTGGCTGAAAGGCCTAAAGTTGAGCGAAGTAAAATACTTCCTCTAAGAAATCCATGAAGGATCATGTGGGATGCACATAGGGGGAAAGGCACTAGCGACCAAAGCACTTCGACAATGATACTACTAGCCAACAATGAAGATGGATGAAAGGTCTTTGGTAACGAAATTTCCCTTGTACTAGAAGTTCGTAAAATTGGTGAAAACCCCAGGAACTAAACAAGTCCCAATTTATAACTCTTGGCCTTTCTCAAAATGGGGAATAGACATTTTTGGCCCTTTCCCTATGGCTCTAGGGCAGAAAAAATTCCTTGTGGTGTCAGTTGAGTATTTTACTAAGTAGGCCGAAGTCGAACCCCTGACAACTATCATTGCGGACAACATTATCAAGTTCATATGGAAGAACATCATCTGTAGATTTGGCATCCCATACCAACTCATCAGTGATAATGACAAACAGTTTGACAACACAAAGATAAGAAGCTTTTGTGAAGAGTTGAATATCAAGCAACATTTTTCCTCTATGGCTCATCCCCAGACAAATGGGCAAACGTAGGTCACCAATAGAACAATCCTCCAAAGGATCAAGTAGAGATTGGAAGGATATGGGAGAGACAGGGTGGAAGAGCTCCATCGTGTGCTTTCGGCATACCGAACCACTCCAAGAGAGCCTACAGGAGAAACCCATTTTCCTTGACCTTCGACACTGAGGAAGTTATCCCTATGGACATAGGCTTGCCAAGTGGAAGGGTTTTCTATTGCAGCAACGAAGATAATGGCAAGATGTGAAGGATTGATTTAGATCTACTAGATGAACATAAGGAATAGATTGCTATCATAATAGTTTCATACAAAAACAAAGCTGCCAGTTACTTCAACAAGAGAGTAAAAGCCAAGAAGTTCAAAGAAGGAAGCTTGGTATTGAGAAGCCTTGAAGAAATAGGCCGAAGAGAAGGAGTAGGCAAGTTAGCCCCTATGTGGGAAGGGCCTTTCAAAGTCCAATAAGTGATAGGCCCTAACACTTACAAGTTACAAACTCTACAAGGTATAGACATACCCAATACTTAGAATGTACAACATTTAAAAATGTACTACCAGTAATTGAAGTCAATGAAATTTCACCTTCTAAGTTCATTTAGTGCATGTTAATTTTTTAAGATCTGTTTGATAGGTAAAAGGCCCCGACACTTACAAGTTACAAACTCTAGAAGGCATAGACATACCACATACTTGGAATGTACAATATCTAAAAATGTACTACCAGTAATTGAAGTCAATGAAATTTTTCCTTCTGAGTTCATTTTATGCATGTTAATTTTTTAAAACCTACTTAACAAGAAAAAAAAACCTTCCTAGGGAGGAAAACATCCTTGATGAAGGATATAAGACTTGCTTGACATGTAAAAGATCTTCTCAGGGAGGCAAACATCCTTTATGAAGGACATAAGAACTACTTGATAGGAAAAAGACCTTCCCAGGGAGGCAAACATCCTTGATGAAGGATATAAAACCTACTTGATAGGAAAAAGACCTTCCATGGATGCAAACATCCTTGATAAAGGATATAAAACCTGCTTGTCAGGCAAAAGACCTTTTTAGGGAGGCACACATCCTTGACAAAGGGCAACCAACTCTTAAACATTCCACAGGACTCGTGAATTAGCCTTGAAGGGGAAGAAGCACACCAAGGGAGGAAAAAATAAAACAACCCTCGAAGGAGTAGAAACCTTGAACAAAGGAAGACATAGTACCCTTTGAAGACCTAAAAAGTTGAAAGAAAACCCTCACTTCAAACAAGGAATGAAATAGTGGGGAACTGAAAGTCCTTCGAAAGAATGAAAATGACTTCAAAAACATATAAATTTTAAAGAAAAAGAGCAAGCCTCATAAAATATGAAGATAAAACTAGAAAAATTCTTGTATTTCAGTATACAAAAGTTATATAAGTTCACAAATTACAATGAAGAATAATGTACAAATTAATGCAATAGTACATGAGATTACATAAAAGGGCTATTATGGATGATCAATTGCCTCTTCTTCAATGCCTATGTCCCTGCTCGAAGGGCTAGAGAAATCTTTGTTCTTGTCAGCTTTGAAAGGGGGAGAAGAAAGAGGGGGAAGTGTACTCAAAATACTCTTCAATGTCGAGAATCCTCACCTTTTTAGGCTCATGATTCTTTGAAGAGCCAGCTACGTCGAGGAATTTGGCGACCATATCCTTGACATTCTTATTGTTCTGAAGTATGTTGTGTAGTACTTCTTTCCTCATGATATACTTCTTCAGCCAGGTAGAAGCGAAGAATTCCTTGATGGCCTGGCGAATCCCCCCGGCGTGCCTCTTGGCTTATTTTTACATAGACTTCATAATCTTCTAGGAAAGGAGAAGCTCTTTTTGGACTTGAGGCTTCTCGTACTGAAGGGTGTGATTCTGATCTTCGAGGATGGGGGACCTTCGATTTAAGGAGGTGATGAGCTCTTCCTTCTCCTTCAACTTGCTTTGAAGGTCCTCGATCTCTCTTAAAGCACTCTCCTTAACCTCGTTAACATGGTGCCTCTCTGAACAAGCGCTCATGAGGGTTGAGGTATCCTCAAAGAGGGCCTCATTGGTGCTGCGAAGCTCTAAGGAAGATGCATCAAGAACTAGTTCCTTCTCATCCAGGCTCTTCCTCAAGTTCTCTGACTCTAGAACATACAAATATTAAACACTCTCCATCTCTTAATGATGTAAGTCGACCGCCTTTGCAACCTTCTGTTGGGATCTAACCTTAGTTACAACGTCCTATGAAAACAAAAACTAGTCAAAATAGATGAAAATAATGAAGTAAAAACAAAAATGATGAAAGTGGATGAGAATGACAACCTCAAGAAATGAAAGAAGGATAGATTCCTGATACAAGATCCCTCTAGCATCAGAGATCTTCATCCCTCCATCCTTGGAAAAAGTCATCATCCAACCTTTGAGAAGAAGTTGGGGGAGGGATCGAAATCGAAGAGGTGAGATGTTGAGAACCAACTATGGGAATCCTTTTAGCCGAATGTTGAGGACCATTGTTTGATCTTTGAGTCTCCTCATATCTACTCGAATGATTTTCCTCTCGAGGAGCAGTTGTGGTCCCATTCCCTTCGAGGAGCACAGGTTGACTGGTAGAAGGCTTTCTAACAAGTGCCTCGACAGCTGACTTCGAGATATAACCTAATTTGAAGAGGTTAGATAGCATTTCATCCTCTTCACAAATGGGAGTTGGAAGATTATCAACATCAAAATCATTGATAAAAAAAATTCCAAGTCCCTAGAGTTGGCCCTTGAAGTGGCCAACATCATCAGTCCACGAAGAGACAAGAGGGGCGAACTCTTTTTCCGGGAAGTCTTTGACCACTGACTCCCTCCTGTCATAGATAAAGCTATAAAGCTCTATCAGTCTATCTTCAAGGAGAGGAAAGATACAATTCTCATAGAATTGCTTGAGTAGCCTATTAAATTCCTTCTCGTCGGTTGAAAGCAGCTCCATGGCATCTAACACCATTTGAGAAATGGCTTGGAACCTAGGCATTGTCACGATCTTATCTTCGAATTTGCGGCACATGATACGCTGATCGTAACGCCTCCTCTTTTCGAAGCCGAAAAGGTGCTTAAGGGTAGGATTAGAAGATGGGGCAGGTGCCCTAGGTGGAATAGAGGCTGAAGCCCTAATTGGAGGAGCTGGAGCCCGAAGAGAGGTGGGAGTGGAAGTGACACCTTGATCAGAAGAAAGGTGAGGTACAGGATGTAGTCGACTGATCTTCAAGGCTAGATTGGGTATTGTCGACCTGTCAGAATGCTTGGCCCTCTTTGCAACAAATGGACCTTCCTCCTCTTCGACGATTGCTGACCTTGAAGTTGGCCTCTTCAAACTTAAGCCACCTTCGGGTGCTGGAGAAGAAAGCCTTACAGCTTGGGGACCCACAGGGCGAATTGGCTGTCCGGCGGACATGTGAACCCCTACATCGACTTAAGGGGGAAAATCTTAGAAATAGAGAGATAAATGGGGGAATTTGGCCTCCTTCAACTCCAAATTTTGGATTTCCCACTAAATCTCTCGTTTACTTCAGGGGTGAAGCTCCCCAATTCGTATATCACTAACGGGAATTATTTTGGACAAGTCAAGAGTCTCCATGTTCTTTATATCTCTGCCCTATATCCCCAGCAGGGCGAAGAGATCTTCATTTAAAGATTTCATTGGTTCCTCTGAGAAAAAAAAAGTCAAACATAAGAAATAACGAAATTCATAAGCAAAAGAAACAGAAGGAAAGACACATACCCAAAAGATTCTTGAGACAATAGGGGGTCGTTAGATGACCTTCCTTGTCTCGAAGAAGGCTGTAACGCCACAAATCATTAATGTTGATTAACTTCCTGGAGCTAATTAACAAGAGCAGGTGAGTCCTTTCTTCTTCAGTGAGAGGAGGGCTGTAAGAAATTTTATTAAGCTCCCTATAGTTCCCATCGAAGCTGAAGCCTTCTACATCAGGACCAGTGCACTAGATCCTAAAGAACTGCCACTTCCAATCATCGTCTTTATTAGGTTTAGTAGCAAAAAGTCTTATACCTAGCCTCCCAGAGGATATAAACACTCCCACATCCCCTTGGTAAGAGACGAATTGATAAAATAATTGAAAGAGCTCCGCAGAAGGAGACAGAATTCCTAAGAAAAAGAAAATAACCTCGAAGCAATGAATATCAAGGATAAAATTTGGTATGAGGGTAAGGGGAAGAACACTGATGTAGTTAAAAACTTTAACAAAGAAAGGATAGGGAGGTAAGAGAAGACAATGAAGCATATGATCAAAGAAGCAAACATAGTTGTGAGGGCTTGCAAAGATGCTCATCTTAGGGTTAGGATGAAAAAGGTGGTGCAAAGAAGAAGGGAAATCAAAGGAATCAACATCAGAAATTGCCTCAAAATTCTACTACATAAGAGTCCAGTTAACAGTAAAAATAGGCTTTATCCATTGCTAGGAAGGCATAAGGGAATTTTTAATAAATTTGGCAATCTCATCATCAGTTGGCTGAACGACTGGGCTTCTGGTGCGAGCCATTGAATAAGAAAATGCATGACAAAAAGGTCAAAGAAAAGAAGGAAACAAGAAGAGAGTGTTAGCCTCATGGTTTAGCAATCTGATTTTGATGATAACAAAATAATTTAATATGAGTGTGTATATTTGCTCCTAATGATTAAAGTGCATGATTAAGTCAATCATTCGTAGGAGGAAAATTACATCATAAGGTGACTAAGTGTTACTGAGCTTTCATGATTATATCAATAACACTTTTGTCAGTTGATCCATAAATAATCAAGACAAGAACTTAGTATGTCTCAAAGAATCCAGAGGCTCAGACATCTTAAGGGTTAGATAGCTAAAGGCTCATGCACCTAAAGATTCAAACATCTAGAGGCTCAAGCATCTAAAGGGTCAGACAGCTAGAGGCTCACGCACCTAAAACTCAGACATCTAGAGGCTCAGCCATTTAAACGTCAAATATCTAAAGGTGCACGCACCTAAAGACTCAGACATCCATAGGCTCAAGCATCTGAAGGGTCAGACAGGTAGAGGCTCAAGCACTTAAAGACTCAAACAACTAGAGGTTCAGTCATCAGAATATTCAGACATCTAGAGGCGTAGATCTACCAAGACAAGAATTCAAGCCAAATTCAAGATATGTAAGACATCTGAAGATTCAGGTTAATCAAGATAAAAATTCAAGTCAGCTGTCTAGATACTTCAGTCTTTTAAAGGTTTAGATCTCAGCTACCTATATTAAATGTCTAGTATTCTTGTTAAATGGATCAACATCTGGCTTTGCATGAAAATATTTTATCACCCTAAATAGATAATTTATTTCTTAAAATATTTTCATTCATTACCCGAGTTAGTGACCTAATTGTTTCAGTCAACTGATTGGTTCAGTCACATAACTGGGTTAGGAACTTGATGAAAATATTTTAGCACCCTAAATGGAAAATTTATTTCTTAAAATATTCTCATTCACTACCAGAGTTAGTGACCTAATTGGTTCAGTCAATTGATTGGTTCAGTCACCTAACTGGGTTAGGCACCTGA
>CAOJBK010320403.1:0-15730 GCA_948294925.1 Codiaeum variegatum | reverse complement strand
ATTAAACTTCAAGACATGCTAGGGTATTTTTAAAATTTAATTACAAATTTAATTCAATCATCATTAATATAATTTAATTCCAAGCTATGGGACATGCTTTATGGTATGTGACTTACTAGGTTCTTGTTTTAATTAGCAATGGGTTAAAGAAAACTCTTTTCTTCCCACCAAGTGTGTAATCCCCTTAACACACTTAATCCCATAAGTCATGAGTGATGTCTAGCATAACATATCACGACTACCTAATTAGAAATGATTATCAATAATTCTATCCTTGACATTGCATGGACCTCTTGATTATAAGTATCATGCACTCAAATCCCTTCATTACGCATTCCCAATCTTAGCTAGGGTTATGTAATAGTCAAACCCTATATGCCAAATCATATGACCTATATTCGGTTTATGTTCTCAATAAACTGATTCCTACTAGAAACTCTTTGTAGTGAATCTTTATTACCTTGGCCAAGGATTTGAGTATCAAGAATAACTAAAAGTCATAAGATTCCTTCCTTTTTTAACCAAGTTAATGAATCCTATCTTGGAGATCACTTATCTTAATATATCACTGATTATGGCCACCATATGCCATATACCAATACTTGGAGAGCATCGGTAAGTAAGCTATAACAAACCATAGCCACCAGTATGCTAAGTAACATGTCACCTCAAGCCTAAGGATTATATGCACAATTATGATCTAGACGATAAGACATTATCTAGCAGATAAAACCCATGTGTATATCATTTAATGTCAGTGTTCTACTTACTCATCACATGAGTATATCCACGTGTTGCCACGATATCACATGTCTATAGCATGAGATTCACTACCTCCATACCAATAAGTATCTCATACTTATCATGGATGACAACAGGGGTGACGGTCTCTCCAGATTAATGATGTTCCTATCAAACCGTGAACTTGTTTTAAAGTTTATAGCAAAGAGAATCTATCTCCATATTCCCAAACACTTTAAGAATAGATTCTCTCACATAAGACTTATGGAACATATATATGTTAAACACTAAAATGAAGGCAATCATTAAATGAAACATATATATTAAAAGCCATATTGGGATTAAGATTGCAAATATATATACAAAGTATAAGCTCTAAGGCATATAACCCTAACACCATCATAGCCTAGTATACGAGAAGGTTATTCTGGATTCAGAGGTAGAGGGTTTGTTTTTTCATCTTATGTGGGCAAAGGTCAGAGTCAAGATATGGGACAATGACCTACATATGTACATTGTGTTAAACAACATGGGGGTGAGTGTAGGAAACTTACTGGTGGGTGTTATTTGTATGGATCTTTTTATCATTTTCTTCAAGATTGTCCTAAAAGGTTTGGAGCAATAGGGGGTAGCAGAGGAAGAGTTTTGTCAAAATCAATTATTGAAGCTTCAAAGGAAAGTAGGGTTAGAGGTACATATGGTAGGGGTAGAGGAAGAGGAAGAACCAATACAGTTGGTAAAGGTATGAGTATATCAGAAGGTTAGAGTTCTAAGCCACTAGCACAGACTAGAGTCTTTGCCTTGACTAGAAAAGAAACTGTAAATGCTCCTGAAGTTATCACTGGTAAAGTTCTTATTCATGATTTAAAAGCTTATGTTTTAATTGATCCTGGTTCATCACATTCTTTCATATCATCCAACATTGCATCCCAGTTGTCTAATATGTGTGAACCTTTAGGTTTTGATTTAAATGTGGGTACTTCATTGGGTGAATCACTATTTTTGAATTGTGTATGTTGTGACTATTTGATAGACACATCGGCAAAGCTGAGTTGAAACCTAACCTGATATTATTGCCACTTCATTAATTTGATGTGATTCTGGGTATGGATTGGTTATATAAACACCAACAAAAACTAGATTATTTTACTAAAGAAGTTTTCATTAAATCTCCAAACTAGCCAAGGGTTGTATTTTTAGAGGAAACAAAGATTGTACATGCATGTTTGATCTCTGCTGTAAAGGCTTTTCGAATGGTCAAAGGTGGTTGTGAGG
This sequence comes from Codiaeum variegatum, assembly GCA_948294925.1. Taxonomy (NCBI): domain Eukaryota; kingdom Viridiplantae; phylum Streptophyta; class Magnoliopsida; order Malpighiales; family Euphorbiaceae; genus Codiaeum; species Codiaeum variegatum. Next base: position 13,714 of record CAOJBK010320403.1, on the reverse strand, counting down.
CTTATCTTGCTAATGTGATTGATACTAAAGCTATAAATAATTTAATTCAAAATATTTCAATAGTAAATGAATTTCCAGATGATTTACTAGATTTACCATCTGATAAAGAAGTTGAGTTTGCAATTTAACTAGTTCTGGGTACTGCACCAATATCCACTTCACCTTATAGAATGGCTCCAGTTGAATTGAAAGAATTGAAGTCTCAACTACAAGAACTACTTGACAAGGGATTCATCAGGCCTAGTGTGTCACCTTGGGATGCTCCAGTCTAGTTTGTGAAAAAGAAAGACGAGACAATGAGACTTTGCATTGATTTTAGGCAACTAAATAGGGTCATTGTGAAGAATAAATATCCATTGGCTAGAATAAATTACTTGTTTGATCAACTACAAGGAGCACAGGTGTTCTCCAAAATTGATTTAAAATCAAGCTATTATCATCTTAAAGTTTCAGAACTATATGTACTCAAAATTGATTTGAAATCAAGCTATTATCATCTTACAGTTTCAGAACTCAATGCCTTTCAGTTTGACAAATGCACCAGATGCTTTCATGGCTCTAATGAATAAGGTTTTTCAACCTTACCTGGATAAATTTTTGATTATGTTCATTGATAACTTACTTGTTTATTCAAGAAATAAAGAAGAACATGAAGAACATTTGAGAATTGTGTTTCAAACTCTGAGAGAAAAACAGTTGTATGCTAAATTGAGAAAATGTGAATTTTGGTTAGATCATGTAGTATTCTTAGGACATGTGATTTTTAGAAGGGGTATAGAAGTGGATCCAAAGAAAATAGAAGCCATAATAAAATGGGATACTCCAAAGAATGTTGCTGAAGTTTGAAGTTTCTTAGGATTAGTTGGGTATTACCACCAATTTATTGAGGGCTTTTCACTAATATCTGGTCCACTGATAAAGTTACTCTAGAAAAATGTTGCATTTGTATGGTCTGAAGCTTGCTAAAAGAGTTTTGATGAATTGAAAATTAGATTAACAACATCTCAAGTGTTAACCCTTCCTACAGGTACAGTAGGATTTGTGGTCTACAGTGTCGCTTCTTATCAATTTTTGGGATGTGTGTTAATGCAACATGGTAGAGTAATTGTATATAAATCTAGATAATTAAGACCACATAAGGTATCTTATCTAGTGCATGATTTAAAACTTGCTATTGTTGTATTTGCCTTGAAAATGTAGAGGCATTATTTGTTTAGAGAAACTTTTTCAGATATTAACATATCATAATAGCTTGGGGTATTTATTGACTCAAAATGCATTAAATATGAGATAGATACTATGGTTAGAACTATTCAAGGACTATGATTGCACCATTGAGTATCATCCAAAAAAGGCTAATATTGTGACTGATGCTTTGAGCAAAAAATCAGGAAACAGTATAGCTCATTTGCAGGTGTCTTCATTGTCATATTTACTACAATTGCATGCTATGAATGTTGACTTACACATGAAAATAGATGGAGTGTTGATTACTACTTTCTAAGTCAGATCAATACTATGTGGTAGAATTAAGAAAGCACAGTATAGGGATCCAAAGTTGCATAGAGAAAGTAAAAAAATGGAAAAGCAAAAAAGTTTACCATTCAGAATGATACCTTGATGATGGGAGCTCTATTTATGTCCCTAATATTGATAACCTATGCCAAAAAATTTTAGAAGAAGCACATAATGCTTCATATGCCATGCATCCTGGAATGACTAAAATGTATAACACTCTATGACTTCATTATTATTGGCCTGGGATGAAGAAAGATGTGGCAGAGTATGTTTCAAAATGTTTAACATGCCAACAAATCAAAATGGAGCATCAAGCACCAGCTGGGAAATTGCAACCATTGTCAGTTCCAGTATGGAAATGGGAAAGGGTAATTATGGATTTTGTTTATGGATTACCAAGAACACCAAAGAAGAATGATGTTGTGTTGGTGATCATTGATAGATTAACTAAGTCAGCAAATTCTCTGCCATTCAAATGGGATAGTTCACTTGATTACTTGGCTAAGAAATATGTGAATGAAATTGTCAGATTATATGGTGTGCCAAAGTCTATTATATCATATAGGGACCCTAGATTTACATCTTGATTTTGGGTAAGCCTTCAACTAGCCATGGGTACTAAACTAAATTTCAATACTACTTTCCATCCTCAGACAAATGGTTAATCAGAGAGAACAATCCAGACACTTGAAGACATGCTTTGAGCTTATGTTTTGGATTTTAAAGGTTCTTGGGATGAATACATTGCTCTGATGGAGTTTGCTTATAATAATTAGTATCACAGTAGTATTCAAATGGCACTATATGAAGCACTATATAGAAGGAAATGTCATGTCCTATTTACTAGGATGAATAAGGAATATGTGTACTGGATGGGCCTGAAATAGTTTAAGACATTGTGGACAAGGTAAAATTAATTAGAGGTAGGTTAAAAGCAACACAAGATAGGCAAAAGAGATATGCAGATCAGCACATGAGGGGAATGGGATATCATATGGGTGATAAAGTTTTCCTTCGAGTCTCACCTTGGAAAGGAATTCTTTGATTTGGTAAAAAGGGAAAAATGAGTCCTCACTATATAGGACCATATGAAATTCTTGAAAGGATTGGTTCACTTACTTATAGACCGACATTACCACATGAAATGGCTCAGATTCATGATGTTTTGCATGTCACCATGCTTAAAAGGTATCAATTCGATCTTACACATTTACTTAGAGACCATAAAATAGAAAATTCAAATGATATGAGTTACATTGAAGAAATAGTGAAATTAATAGGGCATAAGACAAAGCAATTAAGGAATAGAGAGATTCCTTTAGTCAAAGTGTTGTGGAGACACCATTCACAAGAAGAAGCAACATGGGAAACTGAAGAAAGTATGAGAAAACAATATCTTCACTTGTTTTCAAGTATTGAATATTGAGGACAAAATTCTTTATAAGAGGGGGAGAAATGTAACATCCACACCCTCATGCATTTTCATTTATACATGAGCATAGTCATATTATCATACATTTTACATATCATATATTCAAAAGTATTTCATAAAAATCACATATGCACTTTATTGGTATAAAGAAAATGATCATGTAGGTAATCGTACAATAAATTTTTGAACAATGCATATATTTACAATTTTATACGAATGATAGGTGGTTTATTAATCATCTAAGGACTTATATGAAATGAAAAATTAAAGTTATGATTTATTACTTAAAATGTAAAACATGAAGGAGTAAAAAGAAAGATTTGTTCTCAGCCAATCGAAACGTGACACCTTGACCAATAGCATTAGAAAACACCAAACGACACTTGTAAGGTGAACATGTGACCATAGTTTATTCACTTTAAAGTATTGAAAGGCCAGGCTTCCACATATGAAAAAATGCACAATGTTAAATTCACTTACATCAAACATAGACCTATTTGCATATTAAGTATAAGCATTGATCTAAAGCACAATGGCAATCAAATATATGTCATATTTTAGGGTCTAAAAGTATCGGGAAAGGTCAAGAGAAGGGTATGAATCATATATAAATCATTAAGCTCCTATGAGGTGAGTATAAGAATTAATTGAATCTTATTGTGCAATTATGTATCTTAAGTAGATTTAACTTGTGAATGTCGAATTGTGGCTTTAATATCAACCTATGTCATGTATATTTTGATGTAAACTACTTAGTTACTATTCATGTTACTGTGGATAGTTTACAAATGGGTTTTTGATCTGAATATAAGTGATCTCTAGTAAATGATGAGAACTTATTATTCATTTTTCAAGCACTCTACACTTGAACACTTGCATTTGAGATTAAAAAGATGTTGTGACCAGCTTGACAAGAAATTGCAAATCACATGGAAAATTCAAATGATCAAAGGATATCATTTAATTCACATGATATATACTAGCCAGTACTATCAAATGTCATTTGTTTCACTTGGATCCCGGGAGCATAATTTATCTCACAAGGTTATAACAAAATTTAAATGAACTAATGCACAAGCATATGCATCACATGATTCTTATACTATTTGATTATTGATATGGTTTGTTTGTTATTAATGGCTTTAGAATTTAATAACAAACAAAGTCGCAACTCATCAAATTGCAATTTTTTTTTCCAGATAGTGAAGCTGGTAATTATCTATTTTGAAGCTTAAATCAGTGTAGATAAAGCAAAAACCAAAGGTCACTAGTTGAACCTCACTCCCTCTCTCTCCTTGTATCATAAAAAATCACTTAGTTTGGGAAAACATTTTACATCTGTATATATTGTTTGTGTGTGTTATAAGTTCTATTAAAGATAAAAGTATCAGTGTGATGATATATTTACAAGGATTAAACTTGTTATGAATGGTCTGCTTAATAGACTATGTAGATTATGTATAAAGTGAATACTTGGAATGTCATTTTGCTTATGTGAATTGTGTTTTGAGTTACATAGCAATAGAAATAAGGTGTTACATTTCAAGGTGGTCCTTGATAGCAATGTTAGTAACAAAGTTGAGGGTTTCATTCTCATAAAGATCCTCACATGAGCCCTCATCATAAAAAATGGAAGGGTGTTTCATTGCTTGGGTCACATTAAAAATCAATTTCTCCTCACCCACCCTTAAGATAAGGGTACCCTCATAGACATTAATGATGGCATGGTTGAAGTTTGGGAATGGTGTTCCCAAAATCAAAGATACATCTGTGTCATCATCCATGTCAATAACGATAAAATATACCAAAAATATAAATTCCCCAACCTTCACTAACACATCCTCAACTATCCTCTTTAGGGATATCACGGACTTGTCTGCCAATTGAATTTTCATTTGTTTTAGGTTGGGTTCCCTGATAGGTAGCTTTTTAAACACTTGATAAGGCATTACAGTTATACTAGCTCTTAAGTTCATTAATGCCTTCTCAATCTTGAGATTTCCAATTAGACATGGAATATTGAAGCTACCAAGGTCTTGTAATTTCTTTGGCAATATTGTTTAAACAATGGCTAAAGACTTCTTAGACAAATGTGCCATAGACACTTCCTCGAGCTTTCTCATGTTAGAGATAAGCTCTTTAAGGAATTTGGCATACTTGGACATTTGTTCGAGTGCTTCAGCAAAAGGGATATTTATATGAAGTTTTTTAAAGAGTTTGAGAAACTTACTGAATTGGGTATTTAAGCGATCCTTTTATAGACATGCCAGACGTGGCACTCTCGGTTTGTATTCCTTAATCGACGTTGATGCTTTTTGTGGTTCCTCTTGCTTTCTTTCTCCCTTTTATTTCTCAACCTCTAGTTCAACCTCAACATGGTTAGGCTCTTCAACTTTTTTCCCCTCATTCACCTATTTTTCCTTAACCTCACCCTTCATGTTTCTATCACTTCTCAAAGTGATAGCCTTTAATTCCCCCCTTGGGTTTGCTTTAGTGTTGCTAGGCAAAGCACCCGATGTTCTCTCACTTAGAAGCTTTGCTATTTATCCCACTTGTGTCTCTAGGTTTTGCAAGGAGGCTTGAGTTCTCCTATTGATGGCATCTTGATTTTGAAACCTAGTATCCATTGATTGAACAAATTTCTCCACTATCTCTTCTAAGGTAGGTTTCTTAGGTGAAGGGGGTCATTGTTGCATTTGCATTGGGGGATGGGGGCTTTTTTGAAATCCTAGTAGATGACCCATTTGATAATTATTGTTTCTTTATGAAAAATTAGGGTGATATCTCCATCCAAGATTGAAGGTATTGGACTATGGGTTATTTCTTCCCCTTTGCATACCTCCTATGAAGTTAACTTGCTCTTACGTCCCACTTGACCCGCTTGAACCACTTGCACCTACCATATTGCACTCTTAAATGTGGTGGCCACCACCACTACTTTCATAATACAATGCTTGTGCCTTAGAGGTACCCAAAGTAAATGCATCAAACCTCTTGGTAAGTGCTTCCACTTGCGTCAAAAGTGATGTCATTGTGTTTACAGCATGGACACCCAGTGCTCTTAGTCTTAAAAGATCCCTTTGAGGGGGCAACAATTGGTAGTAAGACAGAGACATTTCTTCGACTAAATCCCTCAATTCTTCCAGCATCTTGTGCATCAAAGAACCACCTCCAGTCGATATTAGATTTTTTCTATTGTTGTAGGTCAAGCCATTGGTGAAGCTTTCCATTTGTTGTTGATATATTAGTATATTGATCAATGGTCCATGCTATATTAGTATACATTGATCAATGGTCCAAGTTATATGTTCATTGACTTGATTGTCAATATTCATTCCAGTTTAGGTAATCACGATATGTTATGCTATACTTCACTCACGACTTATGAGACTATGTATGAAATGGAATTTAATACATAGATAAAGGAAAAAAGTATTTTTCCCTATCTCGTTGCTATTTAGGTCATAAACCTAGTGAGTCACACACCGTAAAGTATTGAGCAAGTTTTTAATAAGGATATTATATTTAATATTTAATTGAAGTGTTCAATTAATTATTAATTATAACCAAACTTAACTTGTGATTAAATTCATAGAGACCTTAGCATTTCTTGAAGTTCATTTCAAATGAGTGTATTTCAATCTACTTGATTTAGTATGAGATAGAAAACTTCAAGGACTAAATTAAAAATGGGCTTGGACTTAGGAGAAGTAATTAGTTATGAGATAACTAATTATGTAGGAATTTTCCACTAACTAAAAAATGGTGATGCTAACTCATACTCCACTAGCTTATGTCATGACAAGTGTTCATATGCAAATCACTAGGTTATGACATGTGTCCTAGTTAGTGGAGGTTCTCTATAAGCTCCACCATATAAAATGCAAGAAGTTGTTTTTGCCTAAGTGGTTAAGTCAAAAAATACCTAAGCAAAAGCAATTTTCAGATTTGGAGTTTTTAAGTGTGAGAGATCTTGAAGTGTTCAAGGACTTTATCTTCGTCTCTTACTCATAGTTCTAGGATTTTACCTAAGCTAAAGGAGTCCAAGAATTTATACACTCACTCATTCCCTAACTTGGAGTTGAGACTTGAACTCGAAAAAAAAAGGGCAATTAAGAGAGTTGAAGAGATCAAGTCTTGCATCAAGTGTGAAGGGGATCACAAGCTTGGTGTTAGATAGCCAAAGGCTTCACATTTGAGGAGCTAAATAAAGGAGGGAGAAACAGTATTTTATACAATTCTTCTCTTCTTTATTGATTTGTGTTTTACACAAAATTGGAAAGATCAAGTCCTATTAGGTTAAAATGGTCCAAATGGTGTTGAAGTGATTTCATCAAAGAGTTTGATTTAATCACTTAAACCTTTTTTGTTAAAATAGTTTAACAATAGGTTTTATCAGAAATTAAAATTTTTTTGTAAGTTAATAATTTTTTGAAACCAAAACTTGCAAAATGAACCGAAATTTAATTTTTTCTGCTTCCGTTGTGCAGCTCGTATTTCCCTTCATCCCTACCATCAGCCGAGCTACAATAAAGTTAGGGTAAGAGGCACCCCCGATCAAGTAGTCCTCCATAGACCACCCGACTCTCTATTAAGTCTTAAATGGACTTGGTAGACACTCCCTCATCAGCATGGGAGGATCCATTGGAAAAATCCTCTCCCCAGTAGACTGAGCCATGACTCGTTCGCCTAAAAAGAACTCCATGAGAATAGTAGAGCCTAAGAGGATTCATCTCTCGGTGAAGGTGATGTCAAGGAAGAAAGGGTCCTCATAATAAGAGTGTGATCAAAGGGTACCCAGACAACCTAGAGATGATAAAACAGTAATAAAAAATCTATAAAATTGAAATACGCCATGTTATTTAGAGCATACCTCAGTCATCATAGATAGAATACGCCTAGAATTAGAGAAAGAGAAAACTACCTAAGATACTATCTAGGAATCTCTACACCACATCCTCCCCATTGAAAGTAGAATCTGATCCTTAACAATAGTCCTAGTGGTAAGATAAAGAATTTTGGAATAGGCCCAAAGTTACAAAATAGAAAAAGTCAGTGAAAGAAAAAATGTTAGAACAAAAATAAAAGGGAAATACTTTCCTCCCATGTGTGAACCCTAAATTTTATACCATTAAATCTGGTCTGTTAATATGAGTCCAACAGTTCAAACCACGCTCAAATCAGACCTCAAAGAACTCAAAAAACCTAAAAAATTGAATCGATCAAACCGAACCAGACCTAAAAAATCAGGCCCAGTCAACCAGACCCAAAATGCACACATTTAAGCCAAATGTATGTGTTTGTTGCCAAACGCACGCTTTTGGGCCAAAACGTGTGCTTTTGGCTGAAACACATGTCTTTTTCTCCTAGGATTTCCTGGCACAATTTTCAATAAATTTAGACTTTCACAGCAGTTTCAGGCTCTAATTTTTTACCCATTCTATTCCAAATTTTATCAATTCTGTTCAACATTTCTACTCTTCAGACACTCCCATATACTCTCTAGACACCAAAATTCACTCTAAATCAAATCAAAATCACCAGAAACTTCTAAATTCATAAAAGGAATTTTTTTTTTCAATTAGTTCCATGATTCGATTCTCATAACTCTAGTTCAGAGAGACATTTAGCAATCCACTCCGAACACAATGGAGACACGCTCTAGGTTCATCGAACCTTCTGAGAAACCGATTTCAAAGCCTTGTAAGTAAAAGGTAAATTGGGTGAAATATTCCTTTTTCTTTTTTAATTTTTGAATTCATTAAATCCTTTAAATATGAACTAATGCATGTTTTTATCAAAATTCTATTTCCTTATAAATGAACCAGATTAAGCCCTAAAATGAACTTAGGCAATTATCTCACTTTCAAATTCATTTTTATTAATCAAAACTAAATTGATTAATTACCTATCCAGTTAAAAATTTTATTAACTAAAATTTGTTAGCTTTTAAACCAACCAAACTACCCACTTTGTTATCAGAACAACCCCCACCCTTCACGAGAAGGGAGAATGGCATGGGGTTTGATCCCATTCAATGGGATAAGCTAGAAAGCCCTCTAATGACTTCAACTCCACAAAATGAATTTTCTTTTATTTTTCCTTTTTATTATTACTTTATTTATTTTTCTATTATTATTATCTGTTTTGTTCCACATAGTTATATTTGTTCATATTATTATTATTTTCAATTGTGGTTATGTATTGGGGAATGTCTACTCCTCCCAGATCTACGGACTGGAGGGGAGATCCCCTGTATAATTCCTTTTTTGTGATGTAATTAATTTACTGCTTTCTTTGGGGATGTATACCTTCCCTAGAACCTGAAGTGGACTAAAGGAAGGACCCCTGATTTCTTTTTTGCTTTTACTGATTTATGTGATTGTCATGTATATAATACATGTCCATGCATCACTATTACCATGATAATACTTGTTCGTGCATCATGTGGTATTCCATGCATACAGGAAAATAGATTTTGACCAAAATCATGTTTTCTTAAGTCAAAAGTTGTGAAAATAGAAAAAAATATATATTTTTCTAAAATGTTCTATCAGATCACGAATCCCAGAACTCAACTTTGGTTTGAAGGCCAAAACCTTTTCTGAAATTATGCAAATAATTATATTTTCTAAAAATGGATTTAATCAAATTGGTTTCTTTATCACCATAGAAAAAATTGTTTACACACACATGCACATCAACGGACACATATGGGTGCACAAATTTGGCACTTGTTCACAACTGTGTTGCCATGTGCAATATGACCCTTCATGGTTGGTTTCCTCGAGCCATAAACTTGTAGGCACGCTGGAAAATCCTGTGGGCTCCGTATGAGGCCTCATAGTTCATGACTCCATTGGGGGATGTTTGGAAAACTGACACAAAACCTAAGTGAATTATTTTCTTTTGGCTTAAAATAGTGTGAAAGTAGGTTTTCATGTATCACTTCACATGATCCTTTATTCTGGGAAAACTAGTATAGAGAGTAACATCAAGTGAGCTTCCTTCCTTAAAACTGCTTCATCGATAGTGAAATCATCCAACTCCAAGGAATACCTTTCCCTCCTTTTGATTGAGATAACAAGGTTACACATAGCCATTCGACCCATGTCAATCTCCTTGGTTCACATTTGGTTAGGTATATCACACCTCTATTCTCTGGTGAACCATTAAACCAACAAGCTCTCATGTAATGATTAGAATTAACCCTAGGGCCTATATACCCTAAAGACTCTGATTATTACATGTCATCATGAAACCTTTTTCATTCATGCATACACGCATGCATGCATCACTACATCCATATCACTGAAATCGGACTAAGTGAATTGTTCCAAACCCACTCTCTTAAAAAGAATCTACCTTTTTCATACCTACATGCCTGCTAAAGGCCTATTTTTCAAAAGTTGATACCTTACCTTTTCTCTTGTCCTGAAAGGTCACCATTTTAGCCGAATATATCCCACCTGCTGCTGATGCCACTGCACCCAATGCTACTGCACCTATATTCATTGCTCCACTTACTGATATTGTTGGAATGTCAACTGAAATCCTGAGAAAGTAAAAGGGGGTTATGAAAACACAACAAGAGACCCTCTCTACAATGATGCAAGCCCAAGAGCAGAACATCATGGGCTAAGTTCAACCCATGCTTCCTCCTCTAATTTTGGAAAAGAGACTTTGGCTGATGAAGTAATTATTCTGAATCCACCTACTAGCCATGGAAATAACACCCCAGCTACCCCTACTATGGATCCTTTCCCAAAAGGGGTTGATGATCACCCACTCCTCAAGATTATGGCTAGAAAGTATGAGGAAATGGAGAAATGTCTGAAGGCCCTGAAAAAGAAGGAGAATGTCCTTGATGTGAAGCCACTAAGCCATTTCCCTAATGTCAGGCTTTCACCCAAGTTATAAGTACTGAATTTTGAAAATTTTGATGGCACCACTTGGCCTAACACTCATTTGAGAATTTATGATGGTACTTTATGCCCCTTGGGTATGGAAGGCAAGCTCCTTGCTTAGCTTTTCCAGCAATCACTTACTGTTGCAGCTTTAAATTGGTTCATTCAACTAGATGACTCTAAGAAACTAACCTGGTAGTTAATTTGTACAGAATTTGTAAAATAATATTCATATAATCAAGAGATTGACATTAAAAAAAGAGATCTTGAAACAACAAAGCAGTTGCCTAAAGAAACATTTTCTACTTTTATTACTAGATGGAAGAAGAAAGCCTCCCAAATGGTAAATAGACCAGTCAACTTTAAACAGATTGACATCATATTAAAAATTTACTATATGTATACCGAGATAAATTGATAACACAGTACTTGCATTATTTCAAAGCACTTGTGAATGTTAGCACTCGCCTAGAAGATGGGATTGAATCTGGCCTCATCAAGGAAGAAACTCAGACCTCGTCCTCCCATTCAGAAAAACTAACAATGCTAAATAAAAGGTGAGGTTAATGCAATTTCATCTAACAAACCCCCTTCAGATCCAATGAAGGGATTTCACCAATTTAAGGGGATTAATATTGAGAAATCTTATAAAATAATGTTTAGAGAAGGGTCCATTCTAACCACTAGATCCCAAGCCCATTCCTAATCCATTTCTAACGAACTTTAATATGTCTAAAAGGTGTAACTACCACCAAGGGTCAGGCCATAAAATTGACAACTACAAGGCCCTTAGACACAAAATACAAGATTTCATTGATGCCAAAGATATCTTTTTGCCTACTATAAACATTAGCACAAATCCCCTTCTAGAGCACAATGTGAATACAATACTGAATGAATTTTAGGAAGGGGATTCCACACACCTTATCATTGAAGTTGTGCTCTTGAGCAATTATCACTACATCGGAGAAGACCAATCTTCTTTAGAAAGGTCCCTCTCCTCAAATTTCTCACCTCTGGTTGGCCAACCTTCCTTAGGGAGGTCAATCCGCATTGACTATTGTTGTGTTATCATTGACCTGAGACACTTGGGTGAAGAAATTATTGTTATTACTAGAAGTGGTAGGATCACTCAAGCATGTATTATTCCTCCATCTACAAGCCAATCAATGGCTCATTCCAAAGGAACTCTTGACCCTAAAAAGGATCCCATACCCAAATAGCTAAAGAAGACATAGGCAAACATTTCCATCTATAGTCTACTCATGTCATCCTACCCTCACCACCAAGCTCTTTATAAGGCGCTGAACCAATTCTGGACTCTAACTAAAAACTCTCCTGAGGCTTTGGTTGCTTCCATCACTAGTTGAACTAAGGGGGCATCAATCTCTTTTTCAAACAATGAGATCCTGCTTGGGGGGACAACACAATGATGCCCTTTACATCACTATCATTACAAGGGAAAAAACTATCCCGATGACTTTGGTTGACAATGGGTCTGCACTAAATGCCTGCCTTCTAAAAGTTGCAAGCTGCCTAGGGTTAAATGTTTGCAGTTTTACCCCTTTAGACCAAATCATTCAGGCTTATGACAACTCAAAGAGAGAAGTTTTAGAAGTTGTGACTCTAACTATCACCGTCGACCCAACTAGCTTTAAGGTGCCATTCCAAGTCATAGATGTGCCATCCTATTTCAACCTGCTTCTAGGAAAGCCTTGGATTCACCAGGACTAAGTTATGCCATCGACTCTGCATCAAAGGTTAAATTCCCATAAAAATGGAATAATTACTATTAAGTAGGCCTTTTTAGAAAATCTAAGGTTCTAGACATAGTTCCTATCTTGGAAATCTAGTTCGAGTTATCGACATATACTTTATCTAGCTTCTTGTTTGTCTAGTTCATCATACAACTAAGAATCTGAAAGAGTTAATGGCACTAGACTTTGACTCATACTACAACCCAATGATTGGAAATATAATGAAACACATGTCCTACTTTCCTGGTTTGGGCCTTGGAAAAAATCAACAAGGATTCGAGTCCTTCAATAATTTTAAATTTCCTACTCCTCCTTTTGGCCTGGGTTATCACTCAACAGATGATGAGATTGAGGAAGAGAAGGCCAAAGAAAGATAAAAGTCTACAATTACTAAGCAAGGGGGAGAAGCTGACATCCCTATGAGGCCTTACTTCAAGACTTTGAAAGGGTATTTTGTCAAAGAGGAAGAGACAATTACTTACTGTGTTTTTCCTAAACCATGGATTTCCCTTTAATTGGCAATGTAATTCCTAGATTTGAGTTATTTTATGATGTTAAACTGACCACTAAATATTGCTAGCCCATATGCTATTTAGGCCATGACTATGAAGAGAACATGGAGGTAAGCCTCTTTTATGAGATAGTAATCCTTATAGACAAGGAGGAGAAATCTGACCTCTCCACTCTGATCAAGCTTGTCATTAGGAAATTGAAGAACTAGCACTATGACAACAATCCTATTGTATCTAATAAATCTGAGACTAAATCTGAGTCAGAGATTGAGTCTGAGTCTAGTATTGAGTCTATGTCATCCTCATATTCATCCTTTTCTGAGTTTGATCTAGATGTAACAAGTCTATCGAGTTTTAATTATGAATTAGATGTAACCATGGACCTCTCCCCAATTTTTATTAATAAGACTGCCGAGTTTTCTTATTACCAGCCTGTCTTTTTATTTTCTTTTGATGTTCCAATTGATGAATCTGACCTTAACCAAATAGAAAAAGAGAATAAAATAAATGAAATAAAAGATGCATTTAAAGAGCCCATAAACACCGACAATCATGACATGCCTCAAAATACATATATTACATTTGTAT
>CAOJBK010318476.1:0-11475 GCA_948294925.1 Codiaeum variegatum | reverse complement strand
TTGGAGAATCAACATGCGCATGTCGGCTGGCTTGGCTTTTTGATTGTATGTATTTTCCTATCTCTATTTATTTTTTTGTGTCGTTATTTTATTATTATTACTTTTTTATTATTTTTTACTGGATACTTTTATTTTTCACTTTTACTTTATTTTTTTATGCATAAACAAAATAGAGTTAGAAGTAAGTGGAATTGAAAATAACTAGGAAAGAATGTGTGCCTGTAGGATGAAAAATTTATCCAGAGAGGCGACCGATCTCACCTGACTAAGTAATAGCATTTTGAATGCTTATGAGGAGGTTGTTTGGCATATAGCCCCGACTCATCTGACGGGCTGTTTACAATTAAACATACGGAGTGCTCTTGAAAGGAACTTGATTTTTTCCCTTCCTGAGAGGTGGTGGCCAACCACCACTTTAGGGGAGATGACCATGACCCCATTAGAGTGGTCCTGCTTAACAAGGATGCGCTCTGGGCACTGAACTGTAGTTGTTGATATGAGGTCGAGGCAACACCATTAGTTAGGGAAACTATTGGGGGAACGCTTGCCCTGTGATGGTTATAGACAGGCACTGAGGACTGATTTAGTAGACCTATTGAACTGAATGAACTTGAACAACTACACCATTGGCCAGTGTGCTCGAGTCTATTTTCTCATCATTATATAGACCATTTATCTATATAATGAGTCGGGTTGGGTTGATATGAATATCTTAGCATCTCTAGAGAATTTGAGAGAGCTAGGAGAGCATGCTTAGGTAGGAGTCACTTTGGTTATAACATATAGAGGCATGGGTTCCTTATCTGAAGTAGTCAGAGCTAGCATTCATCAACTGCCATTGTTTGGGAGGTCAGTATTACACTTTCATTTCATTGATTCTAATGCTTGCCAAATTACCGAACTTGTCTATTTTCTTTCTACAGTTGTAGGCATTTGCCCATTTTGGTGAGTTTTCCCCCAAGGTCGTGTTGCGGGATAGCTTCCCTCTCCGATTGGAAGGATGTGGTGTAGAGAGTCTTGGCTTCCTGAGTAGGAGACCTTTAAATTTTTTTACTACCGCCGTATTTTGGTGACCACGACTCATGTATTTTATATAATTTGATCTGTACCCTTTAGTAGATTTCTGATTTACTGTCATTGATAATTTCAAGTTGCATAAAGGCCTTTTCTGGTGATCAATCTTATAAATGTGGATTGGGATGCTTTTGGTATTATCGCCACTTAGAGGCAAATTCTACTGAGTTCGATGGTGCTGATGGAGTTCTTCCTTAGGAAGTATGTCATGGTTCAATCTACTAGTGAGAGGATGGTGCCTACTAATCCTCCTATGGAAATGAGAGAGGAGTTTTTTTATTATTTTCTAGGCTTACTGGAAAGTGGGGAGAGCTCAAGAGTATTATCTGTTGGTGGATGCTTCATATCCTGAGTTCCTAATAGCTCGTCTGATGACTGGAATGCCTCCATTCTATGCTGGTTATAATTATGCCTCGAGAGGAGACCATGCTGCTGCAAAACGTAGGCCTTATGGTGGGACTAGTCATCCAACTTCACCCCATCAGAGTTCAAGTTCATCGAGCATAGGTGCTTCTTTATCTTATATGCCAGCTAGTTCTAGCCAGACTTAGCATTCAATGCCATAGACTTCTGATCATGTTCTTTACACTAATGCCACTGGTACTAGCCAGGTGCATTATTTTAGCAACAACTACTTTGCAAGAGTCCATAGGGTGGACTTTGATCATCTTTTGGAAATGATATGACTCTGGCCTTAGTGTTGATCATATTCTGTTTTCCAGACAACTTTTAATTTCTGTCTATTTTTGTTGCAGGTTCTCAGCTTAATTTATGGCCAGAGTGTGGATAGCTACTAGAGGGCTATTTTTAGCTTGAGCACCACTCTTTCTGAGATAAGCCTTATGCGGAGCGGGATGGAGTGGAGGGTTGTCACGCACACAAGGCACCGATGGATCTCGAGGTGGGAGTGGAGGAAGAAGAAGCTGAGTCTTGAGAGATACCATGTGTCTGCTTTACCAACTCTTAGGGGTGTGAAAATTGACTGGGATTTTATAAATGCCAGTGTGCAGTTTTGGGATCATGTTGATCATGTGTTTCGATTTGGGGGCTGGCATGGACGAGATGTGTCCAAATTTTGAGGAATTTTCTTTTCTGCATGGTACAAATCTTGAGGTTGTTCTGGCTATTCCAGTTGAGCGGGTAGGCTATTTCAATTCATTTAAGGGGCTATTAGATTTGAGCATAGAGGTTGCTTCAGGTATGGTAAAAGATGATTTGGTTGACCTACCTGTGTTGGCTTTTACATTTTGGGAGGAATCAAAGGATGAGTCCATTTGGATATCTCAAAGGTTAAGGGCCTATGCCTTTGTACTAACTACAAATTATATATTTATGGGCCTAGTTGGCTTTGGGGATGTGAAGATAGCCGAGCTAATACTCAAGATGGGTGAAGGTAAGTCTATTGTGGGTATGATTTTGGCTAAGACACTCCTAAGCCTTGATCATTATTGCCACTCGAAGGAGTCTTAGTCCATCAGTTCGATTCTGCTTCAGGTACTTAAACCTTTTTATGCTTGTCTACTTTAGCATGTCTTTAAGGCTTTTTCTAACTTATGTGTTTGCCTTTCAGATTTGGCTGAGGGATCATCTTAGGATCATTATTGGACCTAATGTACCAGTTTACTTTACTGCTTGGTATCATACTATAAGGGTTACAATTCACTTTGCCTCTGAACATGAGTGGATTACCTGGCTTTTAGACTTGAGTCCCTCTGATTTGCTGTGGAAGCCTAATTGGTACAAAATGAAGTGGTTCATCCTAAGGAGTTAGGGTTTTAAGCATGTGTATCTACTCAGATTTCAGCATGTGACTTTGTATCAGGCCACTAGAGTTCTTCGTCAGATGGGTCACGATCAGGATGTGCCCCCAAATAGTCATTTATTTACAGTGACCAAAGTGAATGATAGTGTGACTAGAGCTATTCTCTCTCGATGGATTAGGGACCATTCATGAGCCATGCTAATTCCTGGTGAATATGGTAGGTCTGTAGAGTATCTTGCATGGTGGATCAAAGCTTATTGGCTAAAGGAGAAGGCCAAGTGAATTGCTCTTCTGACTGAGATCGAGGGTTGAATATAAGCCTAGACTTTATAAAATAAGACTTTTTCTTGAGTTTTATTCTGCTTTTTTATTTCAATGTCTTGTTTTGGGTGTTCCAAAAGATGAATAAGACCTCAATAAAATTTTTTTATTTTGTTAAGCTCTAATTTTTGCCTAAGCCACCCTTTCGGGTTTTCAACTTAGCAAGCTTCCTTGAATGTTGCCTAAACTGCCTTTTCAATTTTCAGTCTAGTAGGTTGTACCCTAAATTTTACCTAAGTTGCCTGTTTGTGTTTTCAGCTTAGCAGGTTTCATTCTTTTTTTATTTATGTTTATTTGTTCTTTTAACTCTTGCATGCAATGTTAAGAGCCCAAATATGAATGAAACATGGATTTTTATTGAATGATTTGGACCATGTCTATAAATGCTACCTATGTATCTCCTTACAAAAGATAATTTAAAAATTGAATACTTGGTAATTTTAGAGAATCAGGTCCATGTAGTTCTTGTTTGGTAATGATGCTTGAATGCATGCTCATACAATAAGAGCACTATATGAAGTACTTCTTGAGTTGATCAAGGTTAGTAGGATGATTGAATTCATTACCATGGACATCCATCAGGATAAAGCCTCCGCCTGACATGATTTTCTTGATAATGTATGGGCCAATCCAAGGAGGTCTGAATTTCCCTCAAGGGTCTTGTATAACTTGTCTAATCTCTTTGAGAACTAAGTCACCTTCTTTGAGGTTATGACTTTGAACCCATTTGTTGAAATGCTTAGAAAGTCTAATTTGATAATTTTATATGTGGTGGAGTGCTTCCATCCTCTTTTCATCAATTTCAGTGAGTTGATCATAATAAGCCTGTTGCCAGTAGAGTTCAGAGATCTGAGCTTCTTGGAGAGCCCTAACTATCGAAATTTCCAATTCTATAGGGAAGACTACTTCCATTCCATAGATTAGAGAAGAAGTGGTAGCTCTAGTAACTGGCTTGTATGTCGTTCTATGCCCAAGGAGTACATTTGGCAGATGTAGGTGCCAACCCTTATGGTTACTGATCATCTTGTGAAGCATGTTTTTCAGTTCTTTGTTGGTGTCTTCAACTGTGCCATTGGTCTGAGGTCTATAAGAGGAAGACCAGTGATGTTTAATCTTTATCTTCTTCAGAAGAGTGTCTACCTCTTTCTGGAAGTGGGAGCCATTATCTAATATGATCTCATTGGGGACACCATACCTTGAGATGATGTTGGTTTTAATGAATTTAGCTACTTTTTTGGAATTTAGGACTTGATAAGGTGCCACTTCAACCCATTTGGTGAAGTAATCTATGGCCACTAAGATGTATTTATAACTAGCAGATAACCTTGGTGAAATCTTGCCAATTAGGTTAATACCCCAAACAATGAAGGGCCAAGGTGTAGTAATGGGATTGAGTGGAGAGGAAGGAAGCTTCTGGAGCTTAGCATACTCTTAAAATTTTGGACACTTTTAGGCATACCATGCATAATCCCCATTCATAGTGAGCCAATAATAGCCTTGGTTCATGATCTTACAGGATAATTCCCAATCGTTCATATGGGTGCCATCTGTTCCACACTGGATCTCTTCTATGATCTTATCGGCCTCTTCATCTGAGACACATCTAAGATGAATGCCATTCATTATTTTCTTATAAAGAATGTCACCTCTAGGCATGTAACCACTGGCCAGTTGTCTGATGGTTATCCTTTCTTATTTGGAGGCACCTTCGGGATACTCTACTTTAGTGAGGTAGATGTAGATGTCCCAATACTATGGCTTCTCTTCCACTTGCATATTCAAAAAATGAGCCTGAAAGCTTGGTTGGTACTTGATGCTTATCAAAATAGGATGAATAATGAGTCCATCATGTATTTCTTTCATGGATGCAAGAGTTACCAGTGCATCAGTGAATCTGTTTTGAGTTCTTAGAAGATAGTGAAATGATAAATTATCAAAGGTTTTGGCCAACTCCACAAGGTGCTTATGGTAAGGAACTATTCACTCCTCTTTGATTTTCCATTTTCTCAATGCTTGTGAGACAATGAGGTTGGAGTCACCGTAGACCTCTAGGTTTCTGATGCTAATTTGAAGAGCTGATTCTAACTGAGACACACATGCTTCGTATTCAATGTCGTTGTTGGTTACCTTTGAATATAGTTTAATTACTAGGGGAAAGATTTCACCAGTAGGTGTAAGGAACACCAAATTGGCACCATATCCTTTGTGGTTGGCAGCTCCATCAAAGTACAGTTTCCATGTTACAACTTGAAGTAAAAGAATGTCTTCTTCAGGAAATTCATGTTCTTCCCTAGGATCATTAGTTAGGGTACTTAGGGTAGCAGCCAGTTGGTTGTGCGATAACATTACCTTTGATGGAATTTCTTTGAATGTACTTGAGGCCGTAGGCTGCCAGGACTGCCATCCATCTAGCCATTGTGCTATCCAAAATAGGCTTTTCAATAAGGTATTTGAGAGGATTCTAATTAGTGAGGACATGTGTGATGTATACGCCCAGATAATGCCTTAGTTTTGACAAACCCATACTAAAGCTAGGCAAAGCTTTTCAATGTATTTGTACTTGAGTTCATGAGCCAGCATCTTTTTACTCAAATAATAGGTGGCATTTTCTTTGTGTGAGTCTGAGGCTTTCTGAGCTAGCATTGCTCCCATGGCTTCTTCAGTGACAGTTAGGTAGAGCATCAGAGGTTGACCAGGCCTAAGAGGCTGTAGGATTGGTGGACTCAGAAGGTACTTCTTGATTTTCTCAAAGGCTTTCTAACATTCCTTAGTCCATTACTTGGAGGAATTCTTCTTCAATAATTCAAATATTGGGCTGCAAGTGTCGACTAATTGATGAATGAACCGACTAATGTATTAAAGATGACTGAGAAAGCCTCGTATATCTTTTTCAATTTTAGGAGGTGGCATATCTAGGATGGCTTTTAACTTAGGTAGATTCATTTCTATGCCCTTCTTATTAACCATGTAACCGAGGAAGACTCCAAATAAGGATGTAAATATGCATTTGTTAGGATTCAATTTAAGATTATATTGTCAAAGTCTAAGGAAGAACTTCTTTAGTGCTTGCAGATGCAGTTCAGGGTAGCACCTTTAACGACCATGTCGTTGACGTATACTTCAACTTCTTTGTGCATTAAGTCATGGAAAATTATAGTGGCCATTCTCTGATAGGTGTCTTTGGTATCCTTTAATCTAAATGGCATTACACTATAGTAGTAGCTACCTCATTCTATGATGAAAGCTATTTTCTCCATTTTTTTAAGGGTGAACTAGGATCTGATTATACCCCGCGGCTAGATCAGTTAAGGAAACCATCTCTGAACTTGCTAGTGCGTCCGACCAGGAGGTCTTTTTGGGGTAGTGGAAAGTCATTCTTAGGGCATGCCTTATTCAGATCTCGATAATCCACACATATTCTAACTTTTTTTGTCTTTGTTCGGTACTAGGACGATGTTAGCCAATCATGATGGGTACTTGATCAGCTCAATAAAGTTGTGAGGGAGTTGTTTGCTAACTTTTTCTTTAATCAATATAGATCAGGCAAGCTTCATATGTCTAAGCTTTTGCTTGACAGGCTTACAATCTAGGTAGGTTGGAATCTTGTGGATGGCAATGCTTGGATCTAGTCCTGTCATATCACTGGGCTTCCAGGTGAAGCAGCCTTTGAATCTTTTGATTGCAATTCTTAAGAATGCAAATGCAATGTATGTGTTTTTAGGAATGTCACGAGTGCCAGTATTTATGGGCTCTTTAACTACATCTTTTATTTCATTTATTATTTCATTTTCCTTTTTTGTTTATTTGAGGTTAGATTCATCAATTGGAACATCAAAAGAAAGCAGGGAGATAGGCTAGTAATAAGAAAATATGGATGTCTTATTGATTGAAATAGGGGAGAGGTCCATCGTTACATCATACTTATAATTAAAGCCTGAGGGACCTTTTACATCATTATCAGACTCAAAAGAAGAGGACTCAGAACTAGTACTTGACTCAACTCAGATTCAGAACTGGATTCAAACTCAATTTCTGTTTAGGTTTAACAACTTCAATAGGACTTTCATCAAAATGCCAGTTCTTTAGTTTTGCATTGGCGGGCTTAATCAAAGTGAAGAGGTCATATTTTTCCTCCTTATCAGTGAGAACAGCTATATTGCCAAAGAGGCTTGTTTCCATGTTCTCTTTATAGTCATTGTCTAATCAGTATATGAGCAGGTGATCTTCAGCAGTCAGTTTTACATAAGAAAATAGCTCAAATTCGGGGACTCTAATGCCAATGATAGGGCAGATCCATGTCTCAAGGAAAGCATAGTAAGGAACTATCTCTCCCTCCTTGATAAAATATTTGTTCAATGTTCTGAAGTATGCTCTCAGGAAGATGTCAACTTCACCCATTTGTTTAGTGATTGCGGATCTTTCTCTTGCTCGATTTCATCTTTAGTAGGTTCATATCCCAAGCCAAAAAGAGGAGTGGAAAACTTGATTTCATTAAAGGACTCAACTCTTTTTTAGTTCTTACCTAGGCCCATACCAGGAAAATAGTCCACATGCTTCAAAATGTTTCCAATCATTGAATTGCAATAAGGATCAAAATCCAAAGCAAATGACTCTTTTAGATTCTCTGTAGTATAAATGAACTGAATGAATGAGAAGTCGGATAAAGGATATGCTGACAACTTAGGTTGTATCTCTAGGATGGGAACAGTGTCTGGGACTTCTAATTTTCCAGATAGATCAGATTTGATAGTGACAATATCACCCTTGAGGGGAAATTTGACTATCTGATGTAGAGTAGATGGCACAGCTTTAGCCTAATGGATCCAAGGCCTACCCAGAAGCATGTTGAATCAAGATGGCACATCTATGACTTGAAATGGTATTTAGAAGATGGTGGGACCCATAGTGATGTTTAGAGTTGCCACTCCAAGAACTTCTCTCTTAGAATTGTCATATGCCCTTACAATTTGATTGGAGGGGGTGAATCAGTAGCAGTCAACCCTAAGTAGCTTATAACTTTCAGCAGGCAAACATTCAGTGTAGACCCATTATTAACTAAGGTCATAGGGATAGTCTTCTCCCTTGTGATGTATAGAGCATTATTACATGGTCCTCCAGGTGGGATCTCATTGTTTGAAAAAAAGATTGATGATCCCTTTCTGAAATTGGTAATTGATGCCACCAATGTTTCAGGAGAGATGTCAGATGATGTCTGGGTCTAGCTCGATGCTTTACAAAGAGCTTGGTGATGAGGATAGGAAGATATGAGCAAATTCCAAATGGAGATGTTAGCTTGAGTCTTCTTTAATTATTTCAATATGGGATCCTCTTCAAGTTCAGGAGTCCTTTTATTTTGAACCACTAGTTGGCTCAAAGATGTGGCGATAGTAGGAGCTTAAGTTATGCGACCACTTCTTGTTATGGCATGGATTTCTTCACCCAAATGCCTTAAGTTGATGATGACATAGCAATAGTCATTGTGAATTGACCTCCCTAAGGAAGTTTGGCCAATTGGAGGTGAGCAATTTGGGGAGAGTGACCTTTCTAAGGAAGATTGGTCATCTCTTATGTAATGGTAATTACTCAGAAGCACAGCATCAATGATGAGATGTGTGGAATTTCCTTTAATCAATTTCATTCAGTATAGCATTCAAATTATGCTCGGGAAGGGGATTTATGTCAATGTTTACAGTTGGCAGCAAAATTTCATCGGCATCAATGAGATCTTAAATCTTGTGACAGAGAGCCTTGCAATCATCAATCTTATGGCCTGGCCCTTGGTGGTAATCACATCTTTCATTCATTTCAAAATTCTTTGGAAGTAGGTTGAGAATCAATTTGGGCTCCAATGGTTTGAATATGCCCTTCTCTATGCACTGTCTGAGGAGATAACTCACTGTTAGTCCCTTTAAATTGGTGAATTTCCTTCGCTATGTCTGGAATGGCTTGTGGACTGAGATAGCATTAACTCCACCCTCTTTCTAAGTACTATTTATTTTCCTAAAGTGGGAGGATGAGGTCAAGGTTTCATCCTTGATGAGACCAAAGTCAATCCCATCTTTAAGGTAAGTGCCAACCGAGATTAGGGCTTTGAGGTCAAGGAAATACTATGTTATCATTCTATCTCGAAACACAAGTAATAAATTCTTAACATCCATGTTGATTTGTTCATGTTCAGCTAGTCTATTAACCATTTATGAGGCTTGCTCCCTCCATCTAGAAATAAAAGTAGAGAATATTTCTTTTTATTATTGTTTCATTATATTAAGATCTCTTCTACTTCTTGATTATAAGAATGTGGTTTTACAAATTCAGTACATATAGATTCCTAGGTTTATTTCTTGGAATCCTCTAGTTGTATAAACCAAGTTAAAGCTGCATCAGTAAGTGACTGTTGGAAGAGCTCCGCAAGGAGCTCCCCTTCCACTCTCAAAGGATAGAGTGTCCCATCATAAATCCTCAAGTGAGTCTCTAGGCAGGAAGTGCATTTGAACTTCTTAAAATGTAACATTTGGAACTTAGGTGGAAGTCTTACCTTGGGGAAGGGTCTCAGTGCCTTAACATCCAGAACCTTCTTTTTCTTCTTGAGAGCTTACAAAGTTTTCTCCATATCCTCATACTTTTCCATCATAAACTTGAGGATAGGGTATTCTGAGGCTCCCTTTGGGAAAGGATCCATAACATAAGCAATTGGAGTGGTGGTCCCATAGTCATATCGTGGGTTCTGGACAATGACTTCATTAGCTAGAGCCTCCTTGCTAGAGTTGGAAGAGGTAAAGGCATGATTAGTGGGCTGGATGCTAACGTGGGTCAACATGGCTTGGACCTTACCCAGGATAGCTTGCTCTTGGTTTTGCATCATGGCAGAAAAAGATTTCATGTTAAACTTTCATAGTCTCTTCTTGCCTTTGCGTCACTGCAGTATGCATGCTAGTAATATCAGTTGGTGCAGGTGGAGCAGCAGGGGCAACAGGAGTGCTAGTGGTAGTGGCATCAGCAGCAATGTTGGTAGGTGGGATATCTCTAATAGACATAGCGACCTTTGTAAAAAAGGGAAAAGGAATTTTGAGTATCAGCTCTTGAAAAAAAGGTGAAGCTAGTTACAGACAGGTAATTTTATAAGAAAAGGTAGATAATAAGGAAGGTTTAAGTTTTGTCTGGAACAGTGCACTTTATCCAACTTCAATATTTTGGATGTAGTGATGCATGCATGTATCCATGAATGAAAAAGGTTTCATGATGACAGTCATATAGAGTTTATTAGGATATATGGGACCTAAGGTCAACTCTAATCATTACATGAAAGCTTGGTGGTTTAAAGGTTCACCATTGGCTGAGGTATCGACACATCTAACCACGTATGAATCAAGGGAGCTCGCATGGGTCCAACGACTATATGTACCTTGTTATTCCAATTGAAAGGATCAACTGGTGCACCCTGGAGTTGGATGATTTCACTATCGGTGAAGCAGTCCTAAAAAAAGGAAGCTCAGTCAATTCTACTCTCTATTCGGGTTTTCCTAGTATAAAGGAGTATAAGAAGTGATGCATGAAACTTACTTTTGCATGGTTTCGAGCCAAAATGACATTTTCAGAAAATAATCCACTTAGTTTTATCATTTTTACCAAACGTCTCCAGTGGAGTCGCCAGCTATGAGACCCCACCCGAAAGGCACCAGGATTTCCCTGAGGAGCGTGCCTGTAGGCCTTACAGCCTGGAGAAAATATTTTCGATTGAGCCATTAGCATCGCAGATTGTGGTTGAATTCCTACATTTATGCATTCACATATGTGCATTGGAGTGCACGTGGTGTGTAAGGTGTTTTAGAGTTGCCACCTAATCTTTAAGAAAATCTATTTTATCTTAAGTGATTAAGAAGCCTTTTTTTTTGTAAACTCTATTTTAGAAAAAAAAAAGTTATTTTTCAACCCTATTTGGAAAAGTTGTTCCTTTTTGGAATCAGAGGAGTTTTGGGGATTCGTGATCTGAAAACATTTCATAAAAAATATGATTTTTACCATTTTTAAAAGATAACATTTTGGCTCAAAAATCATGCAATTTCAGTTAAAATTGTGGTTTTCGTGTATGCATGAACAATTATCATGGAATGGATGCATGAACATGTGAACCAGGATGACAATCATACAAAGAAGTAAACACAATCAATTTTGCCAGGTGTCCTTGTTGGAGTGATATGCCCTAGAGCATGTACTCAGATGTGAAAGTAAACGTTAACTTAAACTGGCTTATAGTATATATGTTCTTTATAGGATGATTCCTAGGATTGAACATATATATGTCCCTTAAGTATTCTGTA
>CAOJBK010318449.1:0-12799 GCA_948294925.1 Codiaeum variegatum | reverse complement strand
ATAAATAATAAGAAGAATTTCGACAAGGGTTGAAGACTCATTGAAATGATGCAAAAAGCTACAAGCCACCATTGCTTTCTGATTAAAATGCCTATTGCTTTCTGATTAAAATGCCGATGGTGGTGGAGGATGGTTTTAATGCACAAAAGCTACTACTCATTGAATTTTGGCTCCTTGGGCTAATCCGGAGCATTCAAAGGGTCCTGAAAATCCCCACTAAATCTAAATCCTTTTGCAGGGGTTCCCTTTTTTTAGATAAAGTGGAGGCTCGCAAAGTGGTCCATCCACACGGGCATCTGATTCGGTTTACCTAAAAAAATCCTCCCTTAGTCCTCTTGTAGGACAAATAAAGTTCGGGCTCATTGAAAGCACTAAAAAAGAAGAAAACTTGGAACATTTGTGTTATGACACATGGAAACACTATGGCATAACACAACATCTCAAAATAATACATATCTATATTGGTATTGAAAGACACCAGTATGGGGTTCAGATGGAAGGTCTTAAAAACATTCAAAAAGAAAAAGGGGAGGGAAAAATAGCTCGTTGTAGAGCTAATTCGACATAATAAAACACTCAAAATAATATATATATCCATAATGGTATTCAAATTCACCATCATAAGGTTCAAGTAGAAGATCTTAAAAACATAGGGGGGATGGAAAAGTAGCCCATTACGAAGCTGATCTAGAAACAAAATATAATGCTTGTTGTCCTTTTACAGTCGTGAACTTTTGACCTACCTTAAATCTTATAATCATTGGCTAGAAATTCAAATTAAAGGGAGGGTTATGGAACATGCGTGATGGTATTACTCTCAAAAAATTTCCAACGATTAGAATCGAAAGAGAAATTCCCTCCTATTACTGGCACAAGGCCTTCTCCCAATACTCTATCATAGAGGCATACTTGGTAAGAGCAGAGTAGGGGTTAGTTCTTTTCTTTTTGCCCTCATGGGCATTTTTCCTAGGCAGGTTTGCCGTTGGTTTCATTTGCTTTTCTAAAAGGTTGTTGGTTTTCTTTGGTATCATTGATGAAGGATAAAAACTTCTGAAAATATAAAGAGAAAGAAAGAAGAAGAAAATGAGGCTTGTAGAGAGACAATGGTAGTTTAAAAGCAAAGAAGACAAATAAAATGTCTCCAAAAGAAATTAAGGTGGTATTTATAGGGGAGATATGAGTAAATAATAGTGACACATGTGAATTGGGGGTGATAAGTGTTTCCTCTTACCAAGGCCGGCTGTGACTTCTCAAATTTTGAAATGAAATAATGATGGCGCCTCAAATTGTGAGCCTTGAAAATTTGAAGCGACGAGTGCACAATAATGATGACAAGTAACCGCCTAAAAACCTTTCCACTCCCTAAGGTGAATTGAAGGGACAACTAAGGGAGAACTTAAATAGTCTGAAAGAATGGTCTATAAAAGGTAGTCTGGAGTGCCATAGAAAGGCCCGAGAAAAAAAATCATTATCAAAATTAGATGTTCTTATGAAGAACCTTTTCGTCCAAGACATGGGATTTCACAAAAATAAGGGAGGAGGTGGAGGGGAGAAGGGGGAAGGGGAGGACATTGATAAAGGTCTAAACTAAGCCACAAGGCCCAAGCCTATAACTAAAGAGAAAAGCCCACTTAGAATGAGGTTAAAAGCGATAATCGATCCAAGAAAGAATACCGCAAGGACATGTATACACAACTCAGACCCTGAAGCATCCAAGGAAGCAAGTTCTGGTTGAGCGGCCTGTTTCCAACTAGCGTTATGGCTTCCGAACAAACAATTTGACCTCTAAAACCTCTGTGCAAGCTAGACAAAATAAGCCAACTCCCTACAGTACAAGAAAGACCTTTTGTACATCATTCTCTGCATCAGCACACCTGTGTCTAAGACGTGCTCCGTAAGCCCTCTAATTTAGGATAATTGCCTTCTGACACTAACAAAAATGTCCAGGCAAAAGGGTATAAACTCTCCCCGCAACCAATCAACCAAGGACACCACTGAGACAAAGAATCATCAACGTTAACTACCACCATTTGCAATCTTGACTGTCCGATCGGGACACCTTAGAACTTTAGGGGCTATATAAGTTCTCCCATGCCAACTTAATAAGGGATCTGAACTTCATCTTCTTCTTAAAAATCCTAATTTTCCCTCAACTTATATTCTCAAGTTTCTAGCAAAAAAAATTAAGTTCTCAAGTTCTAGTGGTTCAAGAAACTATCAATGTCATTTTAAGTGTTTAGTTACTGACTTGAGTGTCGGAAATTTATTTGTTAAAAACAGAGCCTGACTCTTTTGACCTTATTTTACGATTGTAGGTCCAAAGAAGATATCAACCAGTGCAACATCAAAGGTTCACCATTTTATTGTTTGAGTTTTTTTGCTCATTATTATTATTATTATTATTATTATTATTATTATTATTAACAATACCCACATTGGCAATTATTTAAATAAAATATGTAACTGGTAATGTTGGGAAATAAACGTTTGAAGTTCAAACACATACTTTTATTTCCTTATTATCAAATCATAAAAAGAGTGATTTTATTCTAAAAAGAAAATCATAAAAAGAAAGTTGAGGAAGAAAAAAAAATTAAAAATATTCCGGCAAAAAAATATAGAAAAGAAAATTTAGAATCATGGCAAGAGTAGGCGTACCTACCCTATAAATTTAATTATATCCAAAACCAGTAGTTTTACTTCTCAATCAAACCTATATAAAGAGTTTTAATTATGATTATAATTATTACATAAACTGAGTCCCACCACGCATATGATAAAAAGCCATCTGAACACCAACAAAAAAAAAGTGTACTTTCCTATCTAAGAAATTGTTGTACTTATTTATACTTTGGTTTCCATTTTAAACTCAAGTTCAAAGTCCTTGCCATTGAAAAAAAAACAATAGGAAAAACAAAATGGATCCTGTCTGTGTTTTCATTTCCTTATTAATGTTATTACCATTAGTCCTAAAATAGAAAAAAAAAACACAGGTATGGAATCTGAAAAACATGATTAGAAAAAATGTATTGCTCAAAGTTGAAGCAATTACTTGATTAATACTGTGCAACAAGATTCTCAACTATATTTATTCTCATCATACCCTCCTTCTATCTTGATTTGAGGGTTTGACAGAAAAAAAAAATCTTGACAAAATATATTTTATAATTTTTTAGAAATTAGTCACATCTTAGTTTTTTATTTCTCCTCAGAACGTAAAAATGAAAATATCTCTCATGTGTTTTTTTTTTGAAGTACTCTCATGCGTTATTTATGATTAGAGTGGCAGTTTCAGTTTTTGAAAAATCTTACAATGCATATGTTGCAATACACCAAATCAATACAAGAAGATAGTTTTAAATAAAAAAAGAAATGTATATCTTTTTACTTAATAAAAAAAGATAAATTCATTATGAAATTTAAAAATTTTTATTTTTTATTAATTTAATATATGAGATTAATTTATACAATTCTTCATTTTTATTATACAATTCATGAGTCAAATTTGACTAACGAGAAAAATAATCTAAAAAAAATTCACTTTAGACAAGTAGTTATTCTCTATTCACATATATAATTTCTTTTCAGCAGAAAAAAAATAGATGCTAAGAAGCAATTCTAAGTCGATAGAACTAGAAGTTTCACCACAATAATTATATAAATTGGTTGAATTAGTATACGTGAAAATTTTTAAATCAAAATTTAATTCATTATAAACTCCAAATACATAAACTAACTATTTGGCATAAAAAACAAAGACATCTGCGAACCGAATAAGAAATTCAGTTCAATCCCTCTAACAGGGGTTTGACGAATCCGACGAATCAGACAGTCTAGTTAAATTGGGCTCAAGATCTGACAATGGTCCAATGTCATGAGAGGATCCTTTAGTAGCGGACCTAGAGTCATTCGTATAAGCCAGGATGCTTGGAGAGAATTTGGTCCGGATGGGACCCCCAGATCAAGGATTTCGGACTAGGAATTCTCTGGAAGTGCAAAGACCTTGGTCCAGAACAACAAGACAAACCGTCCTAACCAGCATTGTACATTGGCGTAGGGACATACACTCTGACGTAGCACGCACTCATCAGAGTGTTGACTCCTCTGCTTACAGCCACCTCAGAGTACTGCAGAGTATAGAAATAAAAAGGGATATTTAGAGTGGCGGCCAAGCACCTCCCATCACCTCAGCCTCAGTACAACATCTTTTGATCTAACAGTATCCTTCCTCTCTAAGGAATGTTACTGATTATCCGACCTCTGGTAAGACCATACTGGGGAGCCCTATATAAGGACCTCCACACTCAAGATAAGAGTATGTTCAATACTTCTTCTTATTTCTCTTATCTGCAACTTTCAAGGGTTCACACCTGAGAAGGACTTTCTCCATACTAGTAACTGACTTGACCGTCAAAAGGTTCTTGCCAGGCAACCCACCTGGCTCCCATCTGATTGGTCTTATTGTGATTGCAGGCCTGTTGGCAAAACCCATTGGTCCAACTCCTGAGTACCTTGAGGATTCAACATCATTGATTGGGTTTGGACCCATCAATTGGCGTCGTCTGTGAAAAATGATTTGCTTCAATCCTTAAGGTAACTCCTTTTCAAGAAAAAATCTTGAACTTCAAGTTATAGTTCTTGCTTGTTATAGATGGAGAAAGAACTAACAAACACCATTCACGTACCTCCTGGAAATGTGGTTAGTACTTCCTTCACCCTCCTAACCCAACCACTAGGATACCTACATCTGAAAAGTTAACACCTACCTAAATCCTACAAAGATTCCTCACCCAAATACCACATATGGCACCACCTCAGAATGGTTCACAACCTTCCATCCTAACAACTCCTATTAACTTGCAAGTTGCCTTACCTCAAATTGTCTAATTCTTGACCACATTGTTCCAAGTCGCAAGAGCCCTAGAAAATGCTCCACCATAAGACTTTGATCCCCTTAAAGACCTAAAAGACGTTAATGGAAGGAGGGTAAATAGATGTCTCAATCTAAATGGCGCAAAAGATGGGCAAGGGTGCTACGGGGATAGAGAAGGAGAGTCTGGAGGGCCTAGTAGATTAAAGTCAGTTATTGGGGAAGTAAAGGGGGAGAATGCTTATGGGGATAAGGGGAAAATGACGTCAAAGGGGGAGAAGAAGCCATAATCAATAGAGAAAGAGAAAGGGGTTGAGAAGGGAAAGGGTGGATGGTGCTAGAAGAAAGAGAGAGAGAGATCTGGTGTAAAGGGAAGGGATATAAGGAGAAGTATATCCTTAGAAAGTACCACCAGAGAACCTTCCAGATGGATTAGTTCAATGGCCGTTCATTCCTAGCATGAACGAAGAGAAAGTAACGCTAGGGAATCATCGAAAAGATCACATCAAAGGAGGGATAGAGCGGAAGCACAAGAGGCCCTAAGCACAGGCCCCAAGAGATTAGGGATGAGGTAAGAAAGATAATGGCAGAAGAGATATACCATGAAAAAAGAAGAATCCTAAGGGACTTGAACCTGGTCCTCACCTTGAAGTCGCTTTTCATCTCGAAAATCACGCAGTATTCCATGCCAGACAAGTTCAAAGTGCCAAATGTCAAGAAGTATGATGGTTTTGCTGATCCTATAGCCCACCCAGTGGATTAAAAACATGAAATAAAGCTACATTACATGAGTGATTCTATGAAACGCAGGGCCTTCAGAGGATCCTTAGAAGGGGCAGCCACTAAATGGTATGATGGGTTAGAGCCAAGAAGTGTGGCAAGCTTTGAGCAATTGGCAGAGAGTTGCTTGAGACATTTGAGTGGAGTATACCTTCTGAAATGACCTCTTAGGCTTTAGAGAAGATCAAGAAATCAAAAGGAGAGCCCTTAAGAGATTATCTGGCCCGATTTAATAGGGAAGCTTTGAAAGTGACTAGGCTCAATCAGTCTAGAGTAGTGGAAGCCCTCCAAAATGGTGCTATCCATGACTTTAAAGCCCTCATTAGAAAAGCTCCTCAAACCTTAGAAGCAGCAATGGCCCTAGCGCAAAAATACATCCGACAGGATAAGGATTACAAGAATAGCCAATTGGCCTAAAGATGGGCGAAAAAGGCAGTGGCGAAGCCTGAAAAGAAGACTAATTAGAAAGAAGGCTTAGATTAGCCGGAGGAAGCTGGATCGGCTTAGAAAACCAAAGGCGAGACCAGGAATGCCTTAGATATTTTAAAACTAACCCCATTAATAGCTGCTCCGCAAGTAGTGTTTGCCTCATTTCAAAATAGAGACATTTAGCATAAGCCTAGGGCCTTGAGGGGAGATCCAAACAAGAGGGATAAAGCTCGATACTACAAATTTCATACTACATATGGACATGATACCAATGAATGCAGAACTTTATTGGAGGAGATTGAAAGGCTTATTAAGTAGGGTTACTTGAAAAGGCTTTATGAAAATGGATCATGCCAGTACAAGCCAAGCGGACAAAGGAAAGTCCAAAGCCCTCATAATTAATGATGGTTCAATAAGGAATGTGGCCTATCTGATGGGTGGAACATTTGAAGTCTCCCTGAGCCACAACTATATAAAGGCTTTGTCTCAAAAAAAGAGAAGCCGAAGTGTGTGTTCTACGATTGAACCAAAAGGCCCGATGAAGAAGAAGTGTGGCAGTACAAACCAAGAGTAGACCTTGTGGTCATAACGGCCATTATAAACAATTACAATGTATAATGGGTCTTTATGGATGATGGGAGTTCAGTGAACCTATCGTCAGATATAACATTTGCAAAGATCGGGCTAGAAGAGTCAGACCTGACAGAACTAGAAAAACTCATCCGCACATTAGATCAAATGGTGATCCCAGCCAAAGGAACCATTACAGTTCCTTTTACCTTGGGGAGAGCACCAAGACAAGTCACTTTGATGCCCACCTTCGTGGTCGTAAAGGTCCCGATGGCCTACACTATATTGCTGGGAAGACCTCTACTTCATGATTTAGATGTTGGTGTGAGTGTTAGGAGAAGGAGAGTCCAGATCCCTTTGCTCAATGGCACAAATTTAGACATATTTGTGATCCCACAAGAGGATAATGTATAAAAGCCCACCAGGAAGAGGTGGATCGTGATTCATATTGAAGCAGAAGAAGTAAGAATGGTCCAAATGAATGAAAAACAAATCCCTCAGAGAACTAAACTACTTGAAAAGCTAGAAGATTTCTCTGTGGGGGAGATGATGCCTCAAAAATGCCACCGGCTTAATGCCAGCCTCTTGGGGGGAAAGAAGGAGGAAGCTAAGGTTTTCTTAGCCCACCATAAAATGACATTTTCTTAGGAATCCACAGAAATATGTGGCATTAATCCATATATTATGACCCATAAACTAAATGTGGACCCCTCATATCGGCTTATTAAGCAAAAGAAGCAATGCTTCGGAGCAGAGAGACAAGTTGTCATTGACGAAGAAGTGAACAAGCTCCTAAAAGGCATCTTTATCAGAGAAGTACTCTATTTGGATTGGATAGCTAACATGGTACTAGTAAAGAAGTCTAATGGGTCCTATTGAATGTATGTAGATTTCACGGACATTAATAAAGCATGTCTAAAGGATTCCTATCTTCTGCCCATGATAGACAAACTGGTGGACTCCATAGTGGGGTATGGATATCTATCCTCCTTAGATGCTAAATAGGGGTACCATCAAATCCGGATGCATGTAGAGGATGAAGAGAAAACATCATTCATCATAAAAAAAAAGGGACTTACTGCTACACCTCTATGCCTTTTAGACTAAAAAATGCTGGGGCCATATACTAGTTGTTGGTTAACAAGATCTTTAAAGATCAGCTAGGGAGAAATTTGGAAGAATATGTGGATGACATGATCATTAAGAGACAAACATTTGAGAACCACATCAGTGATCTAGAAGAGGTGTTTAGGGTAATGAACAAGTATGTTTTGAAGCTGAATCCAAAAAAGTGTACCTTCTTCATCCAAGGGGGCAAATTCCTGGGTTACTAAGTGAGTGAAAGAGGAATTGATCTAAATCCGAATAAGGTGCAAGCCATCCTAAACATACCACCACCTATAAACTTGAAAGAAGTTCAAAAGCTTACAGGAAGGTCAATGGCGCTGAATAGATTGCCATTCTTCAAAAAATTGAGACAGAGTGAAGACTTCAATGGATGGATGATTGCCAAAGGGCATTAAATGACTTGAAGGCTTTCCCAGCATTGGACCAAATTTTGAACAGATCTTTCCCAGGTGAAGAAGTATTGATATACCTTTCATCATCATCTTATGCCATAAGCTTGATGTTGCTCAAGGAGGAAGAAGGAATACAGAGGCCAATCTATTATTTAAGCAAAGTCCTTCAGGGGGCAGAGCTGAATTAGACCGATTGAGAAAGTTGTGTATGATTTGGTTTTATCTTGCAGGAAATTCAAAGTGTACTTGGAGGCTCACCAAGGAGTAGTAATGATAGACCAACCGCTTAAAAAAGTCCTCCATAAGCCTTAGACATCAGGCAGGATGTCCTCCATAAGCCATAGACATCAGGCAGGATGCTAAAATGGTCCATATAATTAGAAACACATGGTCTCCAACATCGCCCAAGGGCGGGTATTAAGGCCCAAGCCCTAGCAAACTTCATCTCTAAGTGTTCCTTCCCAAATTAAAACACTTAGGAAGAAGAAGGAGGAAAGGAGGGAGGCAATTAAAAGCATGGAAAAGGTATCATATGGCACCTGTATATGGATAGGGTAAGAGGCATGAAAGGGAATATAATTGGCATAGTACTGAAGAATGAAAATGAAGTCCTCCTAAAGTATGCTTTGAGGCGGGAATTCGAGAATACTAAAAACACCGTAGAATATGAGGCCATGGTACAAGGCCTAAGCTTGGCTAATTGCCTTCGAAAAAAGACCTTGAATGTGTACACCGACTCTCAATTAATGGTGGGACACATCAATGGGGAATATAAGACAAAGGAGGGGAAATGACCCTATATGCGAACAAAGTAAAGTAGATAGTAGATCAAATGAAAGATAAGGGGGTTAAGGTGAAATTTATCAAAATTTCTAGAAAGAAGAACATAAGAGTTGATTTCCTTAGCAAACTAGTAGCACAACACCCCACAGGCCTGCGTAGGAGAGTATTCTTAGGTACTCTGACTACCCCTAGCATAGAAAAGGGGGAAGATGTCATACAGATAGAGAGTGGGACATGTTGGATGGACCTAATTCGGGTGTACTTAGAAGAGGGAAAAGAACCAAATAAACCAAAAGAGGCCAGATGGGTAAAGAGGAGGAATGCGTATTTTTCCATCTATAAAGGAAAGTAGTATAAATGCGCGTACTCCCTACCTTAGCTCAGACGTCTCACCCCTTCAAAATCAAAATATGCACTTCAAGAAATGCATGAAAGAGCTTGTGTGATGCATGTTGGAGGAAAATCCTTAACAGCTAAAGCAATAAGGTAGGAGTATTGGTGGCCTTCAATGAAAGAGGATGCGAAGAAAATGGTTCAAAAATGCAAAGCTTGTCTGAAATTTGCTAGAATAGAGAGAGCCTTCGCAACAGAACAAGTGCCCATTCACAGTACATGGCCTTTCGCTAAGTGTGGGATGGATATAGTAGGACCTTTTCCTATGGTAAGCAGATAAAGAAAATTTCTCTTGGTAGCAGTCGAATATTTGACAAAGTGGGTGGAAATAGAAGCTTTGGCTACTATAACAACGGATAGTGTGATCTGATTTCTCTATAAGAATATTATCTGCAGATTTGGCATCCCCTACCAGTTCATAAGTGACAGTGAGAAGTAGTTTGATAACACAAAGATGAGGGAGTTTTGTTCAGGGATGAATATCAAGCACCATTTTTCATTTGTTTCCCATCCCCAAATAAATAGGCAAGTGGCGGTGACAAATTGGATCCTTCTGCAAGGGCTCAGGAGGAGATTGGGAGGCCATGGTAGGAACTGGGTGGAATAACTTCACCATGTCTTATGGGCATATCGGATCACACCAAGGGAACCCACAGGGGAAACCCCCTTCAACCTGACATATGGAACTTAGACAATGATTCCCATAGATATTGAATTTCCAAGTGGAAGAGTTACCTATTGTGAAGATTCTACCAATGATATTAAGGGGGCAATCTCTTACTAATAATTTTTAAGAACCCCCTTATAGTTACCATCATTGGTAAAACTATCCCTAGCAGGGGAGCCTTCCTAGTCTTTTTGGCTTCAATCTCTATTACTTCCACCTCATAAAAGGTTAGAGGCAGGAGTTTCAACATCCCTAGCCCTCTTTTTAGTTTGGACCTTACCTTTCTTAGCTTGTTGTTCATGAACTTGTTGTGGTTGTTGTTTAGAAGTCATTGAAGAAATGAGATAAAGAAACTTAAACTTAGAAAATGAAAGAGAGAAAGAGTTCTGGAAGAATTTTGGCAGAGTCACAACAAGGAGAGTAAAGTGAGGAAGATAAAGGCCAAAACGAGGGTATTTATAGGCGATGGAAGAATCTAGAAAGGGGAGAAACGTGTCCTAAAGGGACACCACCCTTCCTTTTGACCAATTAGGATGGCAAATTTCAAAATTCAAAATAAATTGCAATGATTGTTATGAGTAACTGTGCCTGGGGAAGCGACAACGACTGCGACGCACTTAATTGGGAAAACATTTCCTAATGAGACGTAATGTACCAGAGAAGTGACTAAAAAGATGTCTAGGCGGAAGACCCTAGCGGAGTATGAATGTGAATGACTCGATGAGAAATTAGCTAGATACTTATTACAGATGTTCTTCACGAACATATTATTCCTAACGATACCTAAACGAGCCTCCTAGGGAATAGGGGACAACTGATAGGGGGTCTGATGCATCAGATAGCCTAGTTAAGTTAGGCCTAAGGTCTGACAAGGGCCTAATTCCATGAGATAATCCTTCAGTAGCGGGCCCAGGGTCATCTGGATAAGCTAGGTTGCTTGGAGAGAATCTAGTCCGAATGCGGACCCCCATATCAAGAATTTCGAACTAGGAATACTCCAGAAGTGCAAAAACCTTGGTCTAGAATAACTGGACATGTACGTTGGTGCAAGGACACACATTTTGACGTAGCATGCACTCGTCAGAGTGTTGCTTCCTCTGCTTATAGCCACCTCAAAGTACTGTAGGGTATAGAAAAAAAGGGATATATTCAGAGTGGTGGGCCAACCATTGCCTGTCATCTCAACTTTAGTACAACCTCTTTTGATCTAACAATATCCTTTCTCTCTATAGAATGTTACTGACTGTCCGATCTCTGGTAAAACTATCATGATGAGCCCTATATAAGGCCATCCACGCTCAAGATAAGGGTATATTCAACATTTCTTCTCCTTCTTCTTCTTCTTTCTCTTATTTGCAACTTTCAAGGGTTCACACTTGAGAGAGACTTTTTCTCCATATCAGCGGCTGATTTGACCGTCGAAAGATTATTGTTAGACAACTCACATGGGCCCATCTAATTGGTCTTATTGTGATCGCAAGCCAGTTGGCAAAACCCATTGGATCAAGCTCCTGAGTACCTTGAGAATTCAACATCATTAATTAGATTTGGACCCATCACCCTCTCCAGGAAAAAAAAAATATTTGACAAAAGAAAAAATACATAAACTAACTATAAATATATTTTAAAAAGAAAATAAAAAAGAAATGTATGCGTGAATTGAATGAATTGGAGGCAAAACAGATGACATGGCCCAATTATAATTTGAGTACTGGAGGAGTGGTGGGCTTTGGCTCTTGCCGCACCAGGCAACACAACTCCCACGACAGCGTGGCCATCGTGCAATACCCAACTCCCATCCTCTCTTGCTAATTCAGGCGCTGCTGTTTCCCATTGGATTAATATTGCCGCCACTTACCCACGTCTTAGATCCTTCACGTGCTTTGTCTGAGCGTATGAATATAGTAAGTGAAGCGAGGGTACACACGTAATTTCATCAATGAGTCGGAATAAAGAAGCTGGACACTTGTTTCCGAAGTAACAACGCTCTGGTATTCCCCATCACAACCGTTTTTAATTTTGGTTGTTGTACCCTGTACTTTTGCCCAGCGTAAGTTCTATAGGCTACTTTTAGTTGAGTAGTGAAATGCAAAAAATATTTAGAAACAGTAATGAATTTGACTAATATCTGTAAAACTTGAATCAGATTATAACAATTTTTTATTTGAAAATAAATTTAAAAATATAGAAAATTTTTTTGATAGAAAAAATATACAATTTTTAATTAAAAACAAATAATAAAATTTATAACAAGAGCGATAATATATTAATAAACTATGAGTTTAGTAATTGAGATTCTGTCCTGCCAAGTTAATCATCGGTGGCGATGTACGTCCGTGAGAGAGAGACCAATGAAATTAAAATGAGCAAGTCTACATAGGATAAAAAACAGTTGCTTTATTTTGAAAAATTCCAGAGATATATTTTCAGCTACCAGTTGCAGTATAGAGTAGAGAGAGATAGAGAAGGAGAGAAGCTAAGGAAGGCAAAACAAAAACCAAAAAAGCAAAGCAAGGGCAAAGAAAAAGGAAAAAAAAAAAAGAAAATCAATGTCGCTTTAGATCATCACATTTCCTTGGTTTGCAAGTGCACTCACTCACGGTACTCTCTCCCTCTTTTTCTTATCTTATAAATCACTTGTATTTTTGTGTTCTCTATCTTCTTCAAATTCTTTGTATTTATTTTTGTTTTGGTGATTAATTAAGTTAAATGGTCATGTGCTGATGTAGGAATGGTAGATTTGGGACTTCTAAGAAGCACATTTATTAGGTAAGTTATAGATCTGGC
>CAOJBK010318208.1:0-11708 GCA_948294925.1 Codiaeum variegatum | reverse complement strand
AGGGAGACTAAAATGGTTCAGACATGTGCGACGTAAACCTTTAGAGGTACCGGTTAAAAAATTAAAGTACCTTAGAGTAAATATGAGTAAAAAAAGAAGGGTAAACTTAAACTAACTTGGAGTAAAGTTATTCAACAGGATCTTGAGTTCTTAAACATTTATGATAATATGGTTCACAAGCACCCCGAGTGGAGATATAGCCGACTCCAATTAACTTGGGATTAAGGTTTTATTGAATTTAATTGAGTATTTGTTCTTGCAATTAAAAATTATAATATATTCACAAAGTGACAGGAATTTATTTGTTGCTTGAAATATTTGTATATTTTACGAGTATTTTATCTTTATTTGAAATTTTTAAAAAAATGATTTTTTTTGTTAGTTTTTTATTTTTTTTTCCTCAAAAAATAGTTAATAAAATTCAAACTTAAATAAAATATCAACTTTTTATTCTATAATTTGTAATTATTACAAGTATATATTAACAAGATTTGTAATTTGGACACTGTGAACTGATGGGGAAAGTCTAATTGGACAAGTACGATTACATAGCGTGACGTCAGCAAATCAGCCGAAATATGGATCCGACGATGGTCATTGACGGTACATTAAAACAATTTCAAAAGGTTAGTGACAAATCTGGAAAAAAAAACAATTAATGACCAAATTGAAACATTGAACATAATTCAGTGACCGCTGTTCAATTTTACCCTGCCAATATGTTTGAGGCACAACTTGATGAATTAGCAACCTGAGGGCAGCAATTTTTACATGAATGTTCATCATGTCACTAATCAAGTACCTAGATGAAAAGTCTAGACTCCATATCAGATATGGTCATCTTCCTTATACAATTATTAATCATGTCAGAATTAGATTTGTCAATTTAACCGAAATGAAAAATAATTGAGCGAATGCAATCTATATTTGTACAACTCAAATTGAAAATTGGTATTTTGTCAGTTGTCATTTTTTTAGCTAAAATTGCAGACTAAAGGAAATTTTGGTCTTTTATTTATACATTCATATATTTACAAACTTTATTTCTTGGAATTAGCATCCTTAAGAAAAGCAGAGATAATATCTTAATCTATTAGGTATAAAGTGATTCTTTTAGTTTCTTTGTAGGCTTGTTCACAAGGGGGGCCTCAAAGGGGTTGTTAAGTATTTATAGTTCAGCTTGTTGGACATTAGTTTTACATTACTGCTGTAATTGCTCTTAGGGTCACATTGTTATACCTTGTCTTATGCTCTGTAGATCCATTTTTTCGCTTAGAAAATGCTCTTCGCAAAAGAAAATAACAATAATAATAATGCATAGATAAATAACAAGCCCACAAGTTAGGTAGGAAACTTACTGAACGAACGCATTCAAATTTGCTGTCATAAATGGCAATTTGGCTTTCATGGACAACCAACAGATGTACTTGATCATTGTGAAACTGTACTTTAGTTTCACCTGCCAATGGGGATTGCCGACCTGGAGGCGGCTGTATAAACTTTGATTTCCTTTTCTCCCATCCATCAATGCTCCACATACACAACTGCAACTCAAATCATCAGGGCTCCCATCAATATCTTACAACTAAAAGTGTTACTACAAACAACTGCTTAAAACCCAATAATATCCAATAATTGTGACAAACCATAGTCCTGCTAGCATTGCAAATCTGCCATACACAGCTCATATCCATCTAGACTAGAGGGCACCGATATCTCAATAAATTTGAAACAGTAGCATAATAAGAAATGAGCTATGTGAAATTAGAACTACAAAATATATTTTTTAAAAAATGACATGGTCTACAGCAGGAACCAATCATCATCAGTAGCAGACAGCCACATAGCAAATGAAAATTCGAGAGACTATGTTCTTATCTTGAAGAGGATCAATTAAGGATTACAAGCTACCCCTGCAATATTTTAGCTTACTCATCAGCCCCTACTAATATCAAATACAAAAAGTATAACAATATAGCAAGGACAAAATGCAGAAGTAGCAAATCTAATGAATGTATTTCCAAGCCGATAAACTGTATGATCTAGCAGAAGCATTTAATAGGAGCATATTTCTTATTCACAACCAATTACGACTAGACAATGTCCAAGGCTAACATACATCTTGAAGAACAAACTGACAGCAGGATTTCTTGGCTGCTTAATCAGAAAAGTTAACATTACTAACCATGGTTTTAAAATAACAGTAGTGTCTCTCTGTTGCTTAGAAATGGCATTTGACAACTCAATCTTAATGCAACTAGAAAACATTTAAAAAAAAAAAAAGAATTGGAAGTGAAAGGGATAAAATGGCAAGTCGGAGTATTTACCCCTTGCCATTTATTTATTGGGCATGTGTAGCAGGAAATTTAATGATCATTGAAAGTTCCATTACAGTGGCGACACTAAGCACAAAATACAGAGCAGTGCAAAAAGCAAAAAGAGATCAAACAAAATCATAGGTAAAGGCATCATTAGTTTATCATCATAATGGAGTGGTAAGTACTAAATAGGATTGGCATATCCGTGGCTTTTTCCCAAAGATACTATCAAAACACTTGCAACATGTTAATTATTTGATTATGTCCATCACTAACCTGCGCATCAGCTCCAGAAGACACCAGTACACCTAAACTTTGGGAAAATGCAAGTCCTGTTATTCGACTTTGATGGCCCTTAAGCTTTGTTCTTACCTGCAGAATGCAAACAATAACCAAGGTCAAGTTTT
Source organism: Codiaeum variegatum (assembly GCA_948294925.1). Lineage (NCBI taxonomy): Eukaryota > Viridiplantae > Streptophyta > Magnoliopsida > Malpighiales > Euphorbiaceae > Codiaeum > Codiaeum variegatum. The sequence continues at coordinate 8,983 of CAOJBK010318208.1, read as the reverse complement.
TTTCTATAACTTAGACACCTCAGACAAAAATTGAGACCATTAAGGGTCTGCAAAGTCATTATCATATTTGAAACTGTTAATTTTTGGAGACAGTTCCCTTTTTCACTCTTTAAAGGATACAATTTATGTAAGAGAAGACAAGAATACTCCAACATGTCTTAAAGATACTACCAGAAAGTACAATAGCAATTGTGTTTATAGCAAGTAATGAACATTCAATTTTTTTCTCTAGGCATAGTGGAGTCACATCAGCACCAGATATTCTTCAAGAATTCAGGGAGTTCAGCAACCAAATAGCTCAGGTTGATGAAATTACTAAGCATCAAATGCAAAAGATGATCATGCTCTAAATAAAATAGGACTATTACTACTGTGCGTGATTAAACATAAATACAATTTTTAATTGAAAAAAAAATAAAAGGAAGCTTGCAGGAGAATAGAAAGAAACAAATATGCACAATGCACAAAAATAGAAAAGTACATCACCTCATCAACTCTGACATTATAAATTTGCACTGAAGAATCCTCCATACCAATAGCAATGATATTATTATCCTGAGGATGGAACGCCAAAAATGTAGCAGCAGGTGGTGGGGACATAAAAGTTGTCATGACCTGAGATATTACCAATTTGGTTCAATAATGCCTGAATGCTGCTAGAAATCATTATAGCATAAACATATTTACACATTATAAAATCAAGAAGAAATTAGAAGTTGCAAAAACCGACCTTGAATGTCATCATGTTGAACAAAGAAACCTTCCCACCAGATGCTGACATGACATAGGAATCATTTTTGGATAAAGCAATGCATGCAGCAGATTCTTCAGCTGGCTTGGTATCACTTATGTCGTTAGTCATGAGAGTTCCGCTAGGAGGCTGCCACAACTGTGGTGCAACATATGCAGTAGCCTACAGAAGTGACAAGCATCAGAAATACAATTAACAAAGATAGCAATATTTGGATATTGAAAGACATTTTCCAGACCTTTCCAGATTGATTTCTCTCACTCCGTTGCCATTTCCAAAGTTTGTGAACAGCATTGGAAGCAAGAGCCAACAGAGCTAGGCCTGAGTTGGTGTAAATCAGCCGCACGACCTACAATCATTGACCAATTATCCTTGAATCTGATAATAAAAAGACAGGAGCACAGTACGAACATGCATGTATTTAGACCTAGAATATCTTTATAGTTGTGCATGCACGAGAAATTGAGATCTAACAAAGGCTATACTAAAATACATACATCAGCTATAGGTGCTTGCATGCATCTGTCTCTATGTAAGCATGAGAGAGATACAAGTTGTGTGCGCTGATGGATAAAAAAAAAAAAGGAAGCAAAATTGCAACCTTAAGGACTTGAGGAGGAATACCAACTGATTCACCCAAATAGATGCAGAACAAAGAGCTAAGTTTCTTGATTGGTACTCCAACTATTTAGGAGCATTTAATTGGTTTTACTTTTGCCAAACATCTCAAAACAGAATCAAGTATTCATATGTGCTATGTCTAGGAAACGTGCAGGGGATAGGGTACCAACTAGCCACTGCACTCTTACTCTTCACCTGCTAAGTTCATACAATTCAGCTTCCTTTCAAGTCATGAAAACCAATAAACTGCTATCGTAATGTACAAACCCAAACAGATGAACATACACATAGCACGCATTGAAATCAGCAGTTTGAGGACTCAAAGAACCAGATTTTATTCCAACTGCAGAACATATGTCTCGCATAATAGGCATCATTCAAAAAGGATAAACAATAAAATCTGGAAATGAAAATATCATTCACTATCAGAATGGTAATGGAGAAAAGAAATACCATTATGGATACAAGCACTTTTTTTCCCAAGTAGAAACGATTTTGCAATGGGGAATTTGTAACTAGTTAAACTTTTGAACCACCTACCTTGCCAGTTGTGCTGGAATCAGGCAAACGCAGAGCTTTCAACTGAGATGTATCAACAATGTCAGGAATTTTCCAGCTTTTAATCTTGTCTAATTCATCTGAAATCCGAGGCTTAACATCAACAAGCCTACTGCTGTCCATTGTACCCTGAAATGTTACCAGCTATAAGATTTAAGACAACAGAGCGCACCAACAGCACATACTCTAGAAAGCTGAACATACAAGGTTACTAATGGACACGGCAAGTGGAATTCTATCTGAGCGTTCCAATGCGGGAGCAATGCCAGAAGAAACATTGACCACAGGCCCTAGTGCATTAACAATTAGAGGCTGCGAAGAAGGTAGTAAGGAACAGATTGGCAAAAGAACACCAAAAAAAATTTATAAGTAAGTATTACATGAAGAAATAATGTTGCAATACGTTATACAAGGATAAAGAAACATGTATCAGAAGAAACAAATTATTCATATATTATTCATCTTTCAGAAAAGTTATGTATTTAAAGAACTATACAAAAAACAAGGTAATTAGTAGAAACTAAACAATCAGATCTATTATCTTTAGACAAGAACTAAACTCTCGACAGTGGGGTGCCATAGTTCAGCACGATATGGTCAATCAGGTTGCTACCCAACTAAACTATTTTAAATTTATTAAATCCATTCTTGAGATAAGTTCTTAATGAGTATATCAGGGATAAAGTCGGAATTGCCCCTATAGAAAACAAGTTGAGAGAAGGGAGACTACGATGGTTCGGGCATGTGCGGCGTAGACCTTTAGATGCACCGGTTAGAAAATTAGAACACCTTAGAGTAGATGTGAGTAAAAAAGGGAGGGTAGACCTAAACTAATTTGGAATAGAATCATTCAACATAATCTTGAGTTTTTAAACATTTCTGATACTATGGTTCGCGATCGCCCCAGTGGAGAAAGCGAATCCATATAGTCGACCCTAATTAACTTGGGATTAAGGCTTTGTTGAGTTGAGTTGAGTTGAGTATTCTTGAGATAAGTTCTACCTGACTAAATTACCCAAAAAGAGGTGGGATATGCTCCTCCCTAACCTATCCAAATTAACGATTTCCTTAGAATAGCATTTTTCTCCGTTCCCACATCATTTAAGACTTCACATTCTACTTCTTTGCTATTGAAATTCTCTACTTGGTCATAAACATCAAGCACTTTAAAATATTCTACCTATTACTCCTCAAGTTTTTGGATAGAGTGATAGCAAAGCTACCCATTCTTTAATGTATCCAAATCAGAACAACATTCAGAAACCGAGTGTACGAGAGCGATAGCGAGAGAGGAGCTTCTTTAAAGCAACATAAAAAAAATTGTCAACATTTTATTATTTTAGGAACCAAAATCAAAAGCACAGTGAAATCCTTGAGCCCAATGATCATATCTTTGGCTTCTCAGAAGTTTGCTTTAGAATATAAAGTCTATAAGATGATTCATGACTTAGTGTACATATATCAAGGGTCCTGTTAATAACACTATTTCCCTTTTAGTCCAGGCATTTATCAAAAAAAAAACTAAAAATTAGCACAAAGAAATCTCAAGTTAATATTACCTTAGAGTTGATGGGTTCAGATGGGCTTCGGTTTTTATCAATAGCCCTGCTCTCCAGCATCCTTATCAGGCGCAATCCATCACTGTTAGCTAAAACTTTGACACCATTATCATTGGTTGTGACTGCTAACAAAGAACCTTCCTTGTTGAATCTCAGCCTAGGACTGGCCTGCAGCAATGATTATTCTTGAATTAAAAAAAAATGCAAAAGCTTACATTTACACTTCAATGTCATTTAGCAATATAAAGGTAGAGCAACACTAACAGGCAAGCCCCCATCTGCATCAACCGCTGTCAACATGTTGACATTATCCATCTCCCAAAACTTAATCTGAAATTCATCACCAGCAGCTAAGAAGCGGCTCCTTGTTGTGTCAAACTGAACAACACCTGAAGAGCGCTTCCTGAAACCGGAATATGTTCGTTTGATAGATCCTTCACTCTCATTCCACTCAACAAGATGAGATTCACCTTCTTTACTTGTTCCACATGAGAAAAGCCTGCAGAAGACAAATCAGCATTCTCACATGTGTGCATGTATACATTAAAACAGTAATGTAAAATACATAGAATGGGTTCAAATATTGGGATCGATGCATTGCTTTAAATATGCCAATATTTAAGCTTTCATGTTACTCCACAGGCTCCCTGGATGCTAAATCAGTTACATCCAGAATTTGGCATGCACCTACAGCAAGGATTCATGTCAAGAACCTAAAATTTCCAAGTCTTATGAGAAGCCAGTACTTAGAGTACCCCATTATAGCAGCATGCAGAGTTCAAGAAGACTCACAAATCACGTGCTATTTGGATCTCAAAGAGGCCTACTTTGATCTATGTGGGATTTTTTATGCATACTTCTTTCCTTGAAGCTCTCTCTTTTTTCAAGTAAGGAAACTACATAGCTCTGTGATTATCAGTCCCAGATTTCCTGCCACTAATCCCTAACTGACACCTTGCTTTACCCAAAAACAACTAATACTCCTACCTTTTATCAGATATAATGCTAAGAATAATCACATTGGATGACCATTTTCGTAATTTGAGCTGGCCAGCATGATAAAACATTCCTCATGATTGCCTTACCCCCAGTTCAAATCCTAAAAAAACCATGACGAAAAGCGATAGACTTCCCCAGTGACCAATGGGTAAAAGAAAATGTACAGCATGAGAGGGGGGTTAAAATGTAGACCCCATGAATATGAAATAAAATCTTGATCATGAACAACATGAGAGTTTCCCATAGAGCTGTTGCCATGAATTAGACAAAACTAAAATGCATAAAAGCAAACCAAGCAAAATGAACCATCTTCACGACAACCATGTCTTACCTAGTTCCATCTGCACTGTATGCCATCATGGTGCACCAAAGTCCAGGAGCATCATAGTCCACTCTGGATCCCAAAGAATCATATAACCAAGCTTTAATCTTCCCATCAATTGCTGTAGAAAATATGAACTGCACATATAGACATAACCAGTTAGATCATATGGAATTCAAATTGACAGAAGCTTCCAGCTATTTCTTAAATTCATAGACACATGATTCTAAACTTCACACGCTCAACAGGGAGCCGGACTAACAGTAGTAAAACCTTGATCACTAGCATCATGAAAAAGAATGTTACCTGGATATTTTCTTTGTAATGAGGGCAAACAGAATATACAGGAGCTTCATGGCCCTCAAATGTATATTGTTTGCGTCCAGCTACAGCATCCCAAACCTGTTTAGTAGGAGAATGTTACGTGTACACCCAATTTTCCCTTACATAAACCAACTAAACATAAAGTCAATACCTTAATCATCTTGTCATCGCCACATGTAACGATACATAGTTGCTTGTTAGGATGAGCAAATGCTATATCATTAACACCACCAACATGGGCATCAATCTAAAAGATGAGAACGATAATTAATTAATTAGAAAGGAGATTATCACTACCCGGCATGTTATAATATTCAAGGATGCTGCACTTGCCTCCAAATGCTGTCTCAGTTCTCCAGTTGGATTGTAAGTATAGATCTGCACAATATGTTTTGAAAATGCAACTCCTGGAGGAAGCCATATTTAATTACAAGTAAAACAGTTCATACAACAGGTGAAAAACATATTTATTACGCAAAGGAACAAAGTCACAGATGTGTAAGCATACCGAGCATAAGTCCATCTGGCCCCCACACACATCGATTCACTGATATCGCTGTATCATTCAATAATGCTGCCTGCGAGTAACATAATAATCTATCATAAAGAGAACAAAGATAAACTACCATTTCAAATTCCAAACTCCATCTCTGCTTATGGATTTCTCACCAAAGAACTAATGAAGTCCTCCAGTAATTTTACCAAAAAGGCCCAAGATTGAATCACATAATAAGGAATTGGGATGGAACAAGAGTGTCAATTTCACAAAAAACAAATAAGGGAAGTGTCAACATTAGATCTTGTCTAATTGGTTTAAAACAATACCTGCAGTGGCATTGAAGGAGAGAGATCCCACACTTTGAACGGTTTATGTGCCAACCTTTCTCGAGAGCCAACTTCCCAAAGGCTAATGTCACCAACATTTGTCCCAACTGCGAAAAACATAATTAGAGATGTCAATAAATACATCATTATCATTAAGAGAAACATTTTCTTTATCCTTTTGTAAACATTCTATCTAGCAACATATCTTCGACTTCAAGTATCAACCTAGCAAGATGGTTTGCTGCTGCGGATGGAAGTCCATGCTCATAACATTAGATCCTTGATTAAGAGACCGCACCACAATTTTAGGAAGGTCATCCTGTGATAAGACATTCGGAGTATGTGCAACACCAGAAAAGGACACCTAAAATGAGAAACCAGAGAACCATTAAAGCAACCATAATTGAAGCGCAACCCGCACTTATAACAGCCACCTACCAAGCATAAGATATGAAATGGGGAAAGGCTATCTTGCATGTCCATACCTCATCAGATTGGCCAGTTCGCATACGCTTCATCAAGTGTTCTGAATCAGCTGACTGATAATCAATTCCAGTCATACCTGTGGGTGTTCTTGGATGTTTCAAGAAGGCAGCTGTACAAATCCAAAAAAGATTATGTAGCTTTACCAAGTATATCTAGCTAGAGCGCTATAAATAGCACAAGTCCAAAAAGCTCCACCTGCACTAGAAGGCTGCACAAGACCAGGAGGCCCTGCTGCCACGGCAGGGTGAGGCAAAGTAGGATTATTGCTTGACATCCAACCAGCAATAGCACCAGGAGAGGGGGAAACAACTGGCTGAAAGGGCTGCATGGCAGGAGATATTGCAAGTATGGTATGAGAAGCTCCTAAAAAATAATTAGAAAAGAATAGATTAAACAAATACATACACCATGAGCACCAATAGGAGGAAATGCACCAGCCTTGGGAATTGGTCCAACAATGGGACTGTTTGCGGGAGGTGGAGGTCGAGGTCCATTAGCAGTCGTGGGAGTACAGGAATGATCTGTGAAGAGTGTTTTAATATCAGGATTTGGACGAGGATTCTTGCAAAGCTGATGTTGCCAATTTAGACTGCAAAATACAAAGTGAGCTTTTGAAAATAGATTTCATGGGGCTTCCCCAAGATGCTTCAATATTTTAATTGAAGCTATAACTTAAGAGCATGAAGGCAAACCGAACAGAAAGTTATACATAAAATATGCATCTGCTAACCAATTTTGTTTCATACAAAGCTTATAGAAGAACAGGCCAAAATAACCTCTGGTTTATCAAAGTTCTTAGTCGTGAGCTTTTGAAGGCCGGGAAAGTAAGCTTGTCCCGAAACAGTGGGTTTGCTTCAATAAGCTTTTTAAGTTCCACAAGCATGATGTTTCGAGCTGATTTTGTGTCTCCATATTTCGACAGTTGCTCATTTTGCCTGATCAAAGAGCACAAAATGCAATCTTCAATCATAACCAATTTGCACCTCATCATCATAACCACTATTAAAAGACAAGAGGTACCTAAAATTGTCAAGAGTAAGCAACTGAGTTATCTCTTTGAAGAGTTCTTCATTGAAGGATGCGAAAACCTTAAGGTCCTTGACAAGAATCTCAACAGCCTTTGCCCGATCCTGTCTGATGGCAGGAACCAAAACACTAATGTAATTAGAACAAGAATGATGACACAAAAGCATATTTCAGGGTAAATACATAAACACCAACTGCTGCCAAGCTATACCTGGGGACACATATCAGCAATTTTTCCATTTATTTTCCAAAATAACTACCATCATCAATTAAACCATCTATCTACAAAAGGACTCTCAAAGTAACAGATGGAAGAAAAATATTTTTAATTAAAATCTAGAAGTCCATTGAAATGATTAAATAAAAGTTCTTCAAACTCACCTGTCAAGAGCTTCTAAATATTTCTGCTTTCTAATTTCAAAGAAAATTTTCATGGAGTAGCGATTGTCTTCAACCTTAGTGAACCCACATAAATAGCGCTCAACTTCATCCCATTCACCAGCTTGAACTTGATCCTCAAAATGTTTCATATTGAAGAAAAAACCGGACTCTTGCTCTAACCTTATAATACAGTAAGTGATAACAAATAGAGAAGTAAAAACAAGGAATCAGCAATCTATGTATGTTCGATTTCCTTCTGTCGCATTTGGAAGCCGAGAAAACACGGGAATAGAACCAGAAAAGTAGTACCATTCATGGATAGTTTATCCTGCTACGAATAGCTTAAAGGTCCAATTTTGGCTTTCAAAATCAAGGTATTTTCTATTTTAAACAAAACCAAAGAAACAAGTTTATGCTAAGTGTCACACAAATTTGGCAAAATTCAATAAGGCCAGCGGTCCTATTCCAAAAGTCAGCTTTTCTAGTTTCTTCAGTCTTGCCATATTTTCTCAGCATCCAAACAGAATCATAAATGGCATAATGGAAACAACAAAAGAGTGAGATGAACTTACTTATGAACTGTTTCCTTGAACTTCTCCTCATCTAAGAACTGTAAGATCAAAAACACCAACTCCCTACTCAACGAAGACATCGTCCCCGGTCCCCCTAAACGCTCCAGTGCAACAGTCCAGTAATAAAGCAAAGGCAATCAATTCTCAGCAACCAACCAAAGTTTCTCTGTGATGCTTTTTCAAGCCCAAAACACTTCACAATTTGATGAACAATAAAGTACCCAGAAACGGTTTCCTCTTGAGAGCAATTGTGCTAGTAATCTCCCTTCCAATAGCACATCAGATACCAAATATAGACGCGAATTTCAACAATCAACGCTGAAAAAGTTCACTTCTTTCCCAGAATGACAGACCCAATTGACCAAAAAGATAAAAATGCTACAAGAGATTCACAAATACCCAAAAAATAAGAACACCACAAGCTCCAACAATAGCTACCCTACTTGACATAAACCCCCAAATTAAACCCTAAATCTCAGCTTCTGGTAGAAAATCCCAAAAAAAGTAAAATAGCTTACAATACGCAGCAAAACATAAATCACCAGAAAAGCAGTTCATG
>CAOJBK010316354.1:0-10136 GCA_948294925.1 Codiaeum variegatum | reverse complement strand
AGCCTCATGGTCGTGACTCATGCCTGTGAGTACTTAGGAAGCTATTGTACTAAAATTGAGAAAAAGGGGAAAAACTCACGAGTATTATTCACACCCATGAGTGAAGGCCTTGAGCCTACCGAAGATAGCACTATAAAATAGTCTGTAGATAAAAATAGGAGTGCTGGGAAGTTCTTAGTTCCTTTAGTGAAGAAAAATCCAAGAGAGGCCAAGTTCATGAGAAAGAAGACCAAAGTGTCAATCTTGAGTGGGAATAGCACAAAAACATCAATTTTCAAGCATGACACAACAAGAACATCAAGGGTTTTGAGTATTGATCTAAGATTCCATATGAGTTTCTTAGCTTCTCTCTCTTCTCTATCTATTTTCTGTTGTTTTCTTGTAAATATGAGCTAAATACTCATTGTCTACCTAGATTAGACAAGTATTTGACATTTATATGGATTAATCAACACTTTACTTAATGAATGTTTAGGTTTTCATCAAGTTATGTTTTTGATTTATATTTTTTGCATTTTCATCTTCAATAGCATGCTTGTTGATGAATATTGTTGCTCATGCTTAGCTAGAGATAGAGAGTTTGGGTTTTGAACACTAAAAAACGTATGGGTTTGCTATGTTTTCTAGAGATAGATTCATAGATACATAGGGTTTGTAATTTTTCACTAAGTTCTTAATGCTTTTTCTAATTGAATAAAAGTGAGAAGAGATTCCCTTCTATTACTTAGGAATTAGGGGTTTAATCACTTGAGAAAGGGTTAAACCTAACTTTGTGTGAAAAACCCACTTGTTGATTAATTGAAATTTTCATTGAGCTGTTGATTATCTGTGCAAATTTGTCAAATACAATTCGAAATCTAGGTAGACGCCTTCCATTCTTGTTTGTTCAACTTAAGTCTTATATTTCTTCTTTATTTGCTTAAGTAGTTTAGTTTAATTTAAGTTTCTAATCATAAATCAATCTAAAAACCATAGTGAGCTAAACAATAGATTAGGAAAGTGAGTTTATGATTGGTTGATTGAACCCATACAAATTCCCTTGGTAGAACGATACCGAGACTTACTCAGTTATACTAATTGATAAGACTTCATGCACTTTTAGGTGTTAGCAGAGGCATGCTCATTAAGTTTCAAAATACTTGAGGCATTTCAACCAGTAAAATACTAAGTAATAGGAACATCAAGAGGAAATCATAAAGATGAAGACCGTAGAAGTTGAGGCCAAAGCTTCCTTTGATTAGCAAAATATAGACTTGCTGCCCTTGAAGAACAAATGGCTTCCATGAAGGCACAAAAGGCTAAAATGTTGAAGATGAATAAATTAATCAGCACTGAGTACCAGCAAGCAGTGGATAAAGCTAAGGCAACTGCAAAGCTCTTATCTAATCAGAAAGAAGCTGTTTGATGATGGAAAAATCAAGAGCAAGAAGAAGTACCTTGAGACTTGGAAAGCCTTAAGAGATTTCACTTTGATGCGATTTGAGTTATGTTGGCTCTTCTGAATCGTTATCACTTCTTATTTATTCATACTTATGATGGATTGTTGTACTTTGAACTTGTTTGGGAATTTTGGATTTGTTGTGACTTGAACAGGTATTGATGAAGGCCTTGGGCCTAAGGAATATGAATGAAAGGAATTAATGCATCTTTGGAAAATGTTAGATTTTCATAGAACACTTTTCATACATCAACACCACAGCCATGTATTTGCATAAGGAAATAGTAAAAATTCAGCAGAGATGCTGCTTAAATTTTTTCAAAATTCAGCAGACATGCTATCGAAATTTTATTGAAAATTCATGATTTTCTGAGGCAAATAAAACAAATATTATTTACTTATGAAAGAAAATTCATTTATTTATTTATAAGACTTACTAATTTAAATTAGTATTTATTTTGGCCAATAGGCCAGTTACAACTATTTTTTCACTGACATTTCCCACTTAGTAGGAAAATATTTTTTTTAGATACTTGTCATTCATGAACCTCTTGTGTGGCTCTCCATCCAAAATTTCCAACCAATAAGCATTATCATCCAACACCTAGTGGACTCTAAACGGTCCCTTCCAGTTGGGAGACTATTTCCCCAACTCTCTGTATTTTGTTCTAGGTGGCAGTATAATTTTCCACACTAAGTCACCTACCTCAAATTTCTTCTTCCTTATTCTTTTATTGTATAACCTGGAAACTTTCTTCTTTTGAGCCACCAAGCATATGAATGCCCTTGGCCGTTCTTCATCCATATCCTCAAGCTCCATCAATGTAGCTTGACAAAAATTCTCAACAGTTAAATCATTTTGCCTTGCCACTCTCAAAGATGGAACACAAATCTTCAGAGGTAAAATTGCATCATGCCCAAAAGGTGAGTGTAAAAGGACTTGCACCGATTGCTTCTCTTTTTGAAGTTCAATATGCCTACAAAGTTTCTGACAAAAATCTTGGACAATCTCTAGGATTGTCCTCAAGCATGTTTTCTACTATGCCAATGAAGATTTTGTTGGAAGCTTTAACTTGACCATTAACTTGAGCGTAATATGGAATTGCAGTAAGATGCTTAATGTTGTAATCTTTCATAAACACACTCATCTCTTCACCAGTAAACATTGTACCTTGATTTGTTATATTGGTGTGAGGAATTCAAAACCTGTGGATCAGATGTTCTTTGATGAAAGCAATCACATCTTCTTGTTTAACTTTTTTCACGGGAATTGCTTCCACCCATTTGGTGAAATAATCGAGGAACTCACCGTTTTCTCTAGGATTCCTTTCAATTGCTTGTTTGATGTCTCAACTTGTCCCGATGTTTGTGGATGATAGGAAATAGCCACTTTATGCTTGACACCATATTTTTGCATTAGATTCTCGAAAAGCTTGTTGCAAAAGTGGCTCCCCCCATCACTAATGATGACTCGTGGCATACCATACCTGCTAAAAATACAATCCTTCACAAAATTCACCACAACATTAGCTTCATTAGTATGAGTAGGAATTGCTTCCACCCATTTTGAAACATAATCAACACCAACTAATATGTATTGAAATTCATAAGAAATGGGAAACAATCCTATGAAATTGATGCCACAAACATCAAAAATTTCAACAACAACAAAATTAGTTAAGGCATCTCATTTCTCTTACCAATGTTGCCTACTCTTTGGCATCTATCACATTTCTTACAATAAGCAAGTGTATTTCTGAAAAGAGTAGGTCAATAAAACCCACTTTGGAGGACTTTTTCAACTGTTTTATTTCCTCCAAAGTGTCCACCATAGTGTAAATCATGGACAAATTTAAGCACACTTAAATGTTCCTCCTCTTGAACACATCGATGAAAAATCTCATCTTTGCAAATCCTGAACAAATAAGGCATATCCCAGAAATAATATTTGCGAACTAGAAGTAATCGTTTCTTTTCTTGAAATGATAAATCAGTTTGTAAAACACCACATGCAATATAGTTAACAATATCAGCAAACTGTGGGGTTTGTGATATCGCAAACAATTTCTCAACGGGAAATACCTCTAAATCTTTAGTAGGGTTACACAAAGAAAGCTCATCATTGGGTAAGGAGGGTAACCTAGATAAGTGATCAACAACTACATTTTCACCACCCTTCTTATCATGAATCTCACAATCAAATTCTTGTAAGATTAACACCCACCTGATCAAACTAGTTTTAACATGTTGTTTAGTCAAAAGATATTTAAGAGCAGAATAATTAGTGTGCACTATGACCTTAAAGCCAACTAAATATGCCCTAAATTTATCTAATGCAAAAATAACAACAAACATTTCTGTTTCAGTTGTGGTATAATTCAACTGAAGGCCAATAAGCGTTATACTTGCATAGTAAATGACTCTCAATGACTTATCAACCCTTTGGCCCAAAACAGCCCCTAATGCATAATCATCACACATCAATTTGAATGGTAAAGACTAATCGGGAGCTACAATGACTGGAGCAGTGGTAAGTTTTTCCTTAAGGGTATGGAAGGCCTTTATGAATTTATCATTAAATTCAAAAGGGATATTTTTCCCTAATAGTCTACACCAATGGTTGACTAATCTTAGAGAAATCCTTAATGAATCTTCTATAGAAACTGGCATGGCCTAAAAAACTTCTCACCCCTTTCACAAAAATGGGAGGAGGCAAGTTAAAAATATGATCAATTTTGGCTTTGTTAACCTCCACACCCTTGCTAGAAACTATGTGACCTAAAATAATACCATGATTAACCATGAAATGACTTTTCTCTCAATTAAGGGTAAGATTGCATTTAATGCATCTTTCAAGTATAACAACTAATTTATTAGGGAAATCATCAAAAGAATTTCTAAATGCAGTGAAGTTATCCATGAATACCTTTATGAATTCATCAATCATGTTAGAAAAGACTGACATCATGAACCTCTGAAAGGTTGCCAAAGTGTTGCACAAGCCAAATGGCATCTGACAGAAGGCAAATGTCCTAAAAGGACATGTGAATGTAGTATTGGCTTGATCCTCTGGTGCGATGGCTACTTGATAATAACCTGAAAGACCATCAAAAAAATAATAATATGTATGAGCTGCTAGCTTATCTAATATTTGATTGATGAACGACGAAGGAAAGTGATCCTTTTTTGTGGCATTATTGAGTTTTCTATAATCTATGCACATACGCCACCCTGTTACTGTCCTTGTGCAGACCAACTCATTTTTGTCATTCTTAACACTTGGGATTCATGTTTTCTTGGGAACCACATGAATGGGACTAACCCAATCACTGTCAGCAATGGGATAAATGACCCCCTCATTCAGCAACTTAAGGACCTCTTTCTTAACTACCTCACTTATAAAGGGGTTCAATCTTCTTTTCGTATCTCTTTTAGGTTTAGCTCCCTCTTCTAAGATAATTCTATGCATGCATACAAAGGAGCTAATACCTTTGATGTCACTCAAACTCCATCCAATAGCCTTTTAAGTCTTTTTAATTTCTTAACTACTCTCTCTTCCTCATTCTCACTCAATAAGGCTGAAATGATAATAAGGAATTTCTCTCCCTCAACAAGAAACACGCACTTCAGATACTTCGGGAGCTTGTTAACCTCCAATTTTGAGAAGATTCCTTCTCCACAATTTGGATCAAAGGAAGCTCTAAAGTTTCTTTTTTACTTTCCTCAACTAAATCCCCGTCACTTAAATTCTCTATATAACTTACAATTTCAGAAACTAAAATATCAACTCTATCCTCAAATGTAAGTGCACATTTAAGCTTATCATCAAACATATCCTAAAAAAATATATCATGCATAGCAGTATCAATGCAATAAATGAAACAACAATCCTCGATAAGTGTGTTTTCAACAAGTGTAGTGGTGTAGTGTGTGAGATTGTTAAAAATGGAAAATTCAATCGTTTGTCCCAACACATACATGGTTAATTTTCCATGTTTAACATCTATGAGTGTACTAGTGGTTGCCATAAATTGTCTACCCAACAAACTATGTAATTCAAACCTATTTACCAACCCATCCCCTATCTCAAGCACCATAAAATCAACAGGCAAAATTAAACCCCTAACTTGTACTATCACACCGTCAATGATTCCTGTAGAAAATCTCAATGATCTATCAACTAATTACAAACACATTTTAGTGACTTTTAATTCACCTAAATTTAGCTGGAGAAATAAGGCATAAGGCATCAAATTTATACTAGCTCCTAAATCGAGCATGCCTCTAACCTCTTCTCCATTACCGATACTAATGTCAATTACAAAACTTTTAAGGTCTTTAGCTTTTGGAGGTAGTTTATGTTGAAGCACTGCATTAGCTACCTCCGACACAATAACTTTTTCGTCTAATTCCAGCCTATGCTTTTTAGAGTTCAATTCTTTGAAAAATTTTACATAGGATGGAATATTTTGTATTACATCAAGTAAAGGGAGATTGATACTTACCTTAGAGAGAATCTTAAAGAGCTCTTCACATTGTTTGTCATTCTTACCTCCTTCAAGCCTTTCCAAAAATGGAATTGGTAGTCAGTTGGATCCACCGACTTGTGAAGCTTAAAAGGAGATGGAGTCTCATTCACCTTCTCTTACTCTTTGAGCACCTCAGTATGCTCTTTACTTACATCCTCCTCTCCATGATTATCCTTATTACCTGCATCACAAAGGTTAGTACCAAAATCATTATGAAAAGTCTTACTGCTTGAAAGGACAATGATGACCTTAGCTTGTTTCGGTTGGCTTGGAAGCTTTCCTTGCTGCTAGTTTGTAGTTGAGTTGCAATTTGACCCACTTGGGTCTCCACTTTTCTCATCGAAGCCTCCAAAGAATCAAACCTCCAATTATTAGCCTCTTGTGTTTGGGTGCTAACTTGAATGAATTTGTTCAAGCTCTTTTCCAAACTAGAATTTCTTTATTGTTGTTGAGAACCGGATTAGTCCCCTTGATAAGGACGCCTTTACGTCACTTGAAATTGTGATGGTTGTTCCAGAGGTTATTAAGGATGATTATTCCTCCAACAAAATTAGGATGGTTTCTCCAACCTAGATTATATATATTTGAAAGAGGTTCATTCCTTGCCTTTGGTTGGAAACCATGAAGAACTTGAGCTTCCTCTAGCTCACCTCCAATAGTATCATAGCCGAAAGGATATACATTTGTACCATGGCCATAAATGCCACATACCCCACACACCTCTTGAGTTTGAATCGATGTGTTACCTTTCCTTGTCAACAACTTAACTTGGCGAGTAAGCTTAGCTATTTGCATAGACATATCCTTATTTTGTGATCCATCCTGAACAATTGCTCGCCTTACTCTCACATTATTTTGCTGGGAGTTGGTTTCAAGCATCTCATATAATTGAATAGCCTCCTCAGCTGTTATCTCACTCATTGAGTCGCCAACAACATTGTCCATAATAAATTGATTTTGATAAGTCAACCCATCATACTGAAGTGGGAAGTGATGATGTGGACACTAGACTTGCAACATTTTAAATCGTTCTCGTGCCTCATGGAAAGGCTCTCCTTCCATCTGTGAGAATGTTGCAATATTTGTGCAAAGATCAATTGTCTTCTGGTGGGAATAGAATTTTTTCACATGAACTTGTTGTACACTTCCTCCTAAGTTATGAGGGAATCGTAAGAAAGAGTCATAAATCGTGTCTTAGCTGCATCTTTAAGGGTGTTAGGAAAACACCCCATCTTAAGTTGATCTTCCGTCAGACCTTGTAGAGGGATGGTCTGAATGATGGAGTAGAAATCCCGTATGAAGTTTAGGGATCCTCATTAGCCACTCTATAGAACGACAACAACATATTATAATGTATCGACTTGAGCTCTTAGTTCCTAAAAGCCATATCCAAACAGATGCAAGTGGTTGCCGAATTGATTATCGACTTGGCAAACTCATTCATCAACCTTCTTTAATCCCCCATGATTCATGGAGGGTCAAAAATCACTTGATCTCTGTGACCTTGATTATCGGATCTACTATTCCTTCTCCTCTCTGATCCTTAAGTGGGATGACTATGGTTGGTGGATCTTCTATGTTTTCCAGCCTCATGTTCTCAACTCCAATCTTGTGCACGTTATCAACTAAAGGAAGAATATCTCCTTCAAGAGATCTTTTTCCATTCATAAAATTCAGAAAAGTAAGATAAAAATAAAAACAACAAACTACAATTAAAAGTATTCACAAAGAAATAACGCTTAGCAAACTTTCTTGCAACGGCACCAAAAACTTATCCGCCCTGAAATATACTAACTAAAAGCGACTACAAATATGGACATCGTAGTATAAAGTGAGGACCAAAGGTCGTATCTCTCAAGGAACTTGCAATTGGTTACTTATTTATTTCGTAATTGACAATTAAAAGTAAAAGGAATTCAGATTTTGAAAAGTAAATAATCAATTAAACCTAAGCATTTAAAATAAAGATGTTATACAATAGTATGAAAAAGTCTAGAGATCTAACAATCAATAGTTAATCGTCTATGAACTTTCACATTCGGGTCAATCGATTATGCCAATGATTCAATTTTCAATACAATCATCCACTAGATCTTATCCTATTAGTTGTCGCATTCATAGAGATAATCTAGAGAAAACATGCATCAATTATTGAATTTAATCCTAAAACTTATATTTCTAATTCGTTTTAAAATCTTAATTAAATGAGTTTCGGGTTTGGATTTCCACTCTCGCTCCATCACCCAAACCCTTAATTGAAATAATTGGTGATCAAGCAATTCAATCAAACAAAAGCATGGCTTAATCAAAAGACTCAATCATTATATTCATATCATGACTACTTCATACCTAATCCCTAGAAAATGCTGAAATTTAGCTCATAATTGGTTCAAAATTCAATAAATTAACATTAAAACTCATGGGTAACATGATTAATATCTTAATACAAGAAAACCCAAGGAATAATTAAAGAAACAAGTTAAGAAATTAAACCTTTGAAAGAGTTGTAAAAATTCTCAATCTCCTTGAAGAATTTTTAGCTCCAATCTTGATTACAAGCAAAATCCAATGAAAACTAATGAAATCTATGAAAGTATTGATGAAATCTAAGAGAAATTAAATCAAAACCCTAAAAACCAAAGAATCTATCTCTAAATCTCCTGATTAGTATCCCTAAAAACACAGCAAAATCGAGTATTTATATTGCCAGGAAAAACATGTTTGTACGGCCCAAACAGGTTTGTACGAGCCCGTACAAGCTTCCATTCGATCCAGTAAGGCATACGGGTCCAACGCTCACGTACGACCCATTTTAGCTTTGGTACGGCTCCGTACGCTTGGTACTTTTCAGCTCAGTAAGGTGTATGAGCCAATTCGATCCGTATGGCCATATAAGTGCAACTCAGGCCTTGAAACCCTCCAAAAATTGCTCTTCCGCTCTCTGCTTGTTGAGGAACATCGTCATTAGCTATGAAAACTCTATTTTTGCATAGATTCTTAAACTTTTCTAAAAATCACTTAACAAACCAATTAAACGCAATTTTTTGATTAAAAAACAACTTAAATATAGATGAAAAATATAGAAAAATACACCTAGAACACACAGCAAAGATTAAAACTTGAGAAAAGAAAAATGAATGAAAAAGATACTTTGTCCGATGACCTAAGCCACTGGAAGTTTTATGGAACGAAACCCATATGCTTGGAACCAGATGTGCCCCTAAAGAGAGAAATGAAAGAGACAATTTATTAAAATGTGTTCATATATCTTTTGGTTGTTGGTCATGAATTAAATTAATTTTACAATTGAAGGATGGGTTTGGCATTATTATTGTAGATTGTAAAAATGTTTTTGAAATTTATTTATTTATTTATTTGAGTTTTTTTTTTTTTTTTTTTAAAATTGTTTTTTCAAATTTATTTTAGAAAAAAATATCAATTTATTTGTTTTATAAAGAAACAGTTATATAAAAAAAAATTTAACAAGATATTAAAAAAAAAATGCCTCTAAAGTATTTTTTGACAAATACAATGTGAAACACGTTAAGTAGACCGTTAATACAAAAGTGCGGACAAAAGAAAAAGAAAATAAGAAAGTTAGATATTGGTCAACAAAGAACTTCAAATAATGAACGATTTTTTCTAAACATCTCTTCAACTTTTTTCAAATTTTCTTTTAATTCTTTTAACTTAATCAAACTTTTAAAAATATGTAAGACATGATTTCTACAGGCTAATTTATCGTTTTTTTTTTTTTTAGTTCATTTGCATACAGAGAGAAAAAGAGAAATAAAGAATATAAATATAGATGGCATGACTTAAAAAATTTAATTACAAATGGGATATTTGTGGGTTTTTTTTTCATTATTTTAACAGAAATAAATAAAAAGACAAATAAGTCTAATGGAATAAAAATGTAACAACTAAGATCATATTAGTAAGTTGTTCATAAATCGTCCAACCCAAATTAATCCGCACCAATCCATACTAAAAATGTGATTTAAAAATTATTATAAATTAGATTGATTTATATTTTTTTAATTCACACTTTATAGATTTGATTGAATTTTTTATTTTAAAATTCGCAATCCGATCTGCAATTCACACACATATATATATATATATATATATATATATATATATATATATATATATATATATATATATAT
>CAOJBK010315745.1:0-11839 GCA_948294925.1 Codiaeum variegatum | reverse complement strand
ACCACAATGAGTAGTTGGTCTCATCTAAAGTTATGCCTGTAGGAAAGGTGGAATTGTCTTGTTGGACAATAATTTGCAGTGTTGGTGTTTGGACTGATTTGATTGTTTCATCTGTAATGATAGCCATTCTCACAACAGATTCACGAAATATTTTACAATGGATTTCAGAGTACGGTCACAGGTTTTCTTCTTTTAGAATTGAACCTTGCTCCGATACCATGACAGCACAAAGAATTCTATAAAGCTGTATTTTATTCATAAACATGTGGGCTATATATACGCAAAATACATCCTATAAGAAAGGAAATAAAGCCTATCTAAGGAAACTAATTATTCTCTCTATAAGAAAGGAAATAAAGCCTATCTAAGGAACTAATTATTCTCTCTATAAGAAAGGAAATAAAATAGCTAATTTCTAGGACTAATTATAGAAGAAGATCAAATTACAACTAATATACAACTTATGCAGACATAAACTAATTTGGTGGCAACCCTTGGACTTGTATGCAAAAACCGGTTAAAGAAAAATCTATTTTGTTGAATGCTACATCTGGTGGCCACTCTTTCAGAATCACGTGCATTTTTGTGATGGACCACGACCTATTTTTATAAACTTTATCTCTATCTGCTTTGCTATCAAAATGGAATGAGAAGTAATTACCTATTTTGCCAACTATTTTGACATCCTGTTGTGTCTTGCC
This sequence comes from Codiaeum variegatum, assembly GCA_948294925.1. Taxonomy (NCBI): domain Eukaryota; kingdom Viridiplantae; phylum Streptophyta; class Magnoliopsida; order Malpighiales; family Euphorbiaceae; genus Codiaeum; species Codiaeum variegatum. The sequence goes on along the minus strand of CAOJBK010315745.1, from coordinate 11,138 downwards.
GGAGGCCTTTATTGTGTTAATCACTATGTTCAAGGCCACCGGTTTGTCGTTGAGTAACTTCCCAGCCATAGCCCATCCTTATTGTCCATCTTCACCAGGTTTCATGCCCAACTCCAGTGTTGGTTCATCACACCTTAGATTGTTGGCCCTTGAGATAATGTCTTGGAGATCAAGATCTATAGATTAGAGGTATTTAAAGTTTTGTGAAGTGGTTAGGTGGGTTAGATAATTAAAGGGTGTTTGCAGATGAAACTTAAATGCAGGGAGTAAATGAGAGGTAAGATGAAAGAAGAAATCATGGTTGGAAGGAAAAATCCTTAGACGAGAGGAAAGACTCCATAATATACATGTTGAAATGATACTGATTGAGAAAAGAAGGTGAATTATAAAAAGAAAAGACAAAAATCAAAATATAAATTGATATTGCCATTATGTTTTTATTTAAATATCAAATATTATAACAATTTAATTTTTTTTTCCAGAATAACAATTTAAAATGAATAAAAACAAACCAGTAAAATTAATTAAATATTTTTCACATACGTGAATGTCAAATTTGAGACCTCCCCTCCTAGACCATATCATTTCACCATTCCTTTCCTTGGGACATAAATCAATATCATTTTTTTTTATAATAAGAGAAAAATTTTTATTAAAAATATAAAAGGGGAAAAATCAAGTTGAAGAGGAAATCCAAATTGATGAAAAAAATCTACCTAAAAACTAATACAACAAGGTACAACCAGGACTCGTACCATAACAGAGATGCACCTGAGCATTTACAAGCTTTACAAAGTCATCTAGTCTCAACACAAAACAGAGGTAGGCTATAGAAGCTTTTTATGCTTTTCAAGCAATCAAAAAACAAAAACAAGATAGAAAATAAAAAATAAAAACGAATATGATAGGTAAAACAAAGAAGAGTTGACGAGCCTGCGTAGAACCAAATCATCAAATAGACACTACCCCATCCAAAAAGCTCCAATATTTGGCCTAGCCAAGAATAAAAGAAGTTCATAGGAAAAATATGCCCCACCATTAACAAATCGAAAACAGGGGTTGAGAGCAACCATTTAAGAATTTATGAAAAACAAATCAAAGTGAGCTCCATTTTTCATATATATTTTACACCACCAATTATTACCAGCCTGAATCTGGTACTCAATCGATTCTCCCTTTAATTTTATTGAGCCAGTTGATTGATTTGGAACTGCAAGTATCAATAATGACCTATCCACAATTTTAACCTTATCAAAATTACACCCACCACATATTTTCCATGTTTAATTAAGCATTTTGTTACACATGGTTCGTTCTCAGAGATCATCGCTTTTTTTTTTTTGACAAAGCGTTCTTAGAGATCATCATCAATGAAACTTTCGTCCATAGCATAAAACCAAAGTTTTAAACTTATTTTATTTATTTAATTTGCCAAATGTGAAATGAATTTTATTGCAACAAATTAGGATTGGATAATAAAACGAGTAAGTGTTTGACAACTGTCCAGGTTGGGGGATAGAGTTGCATAAAGTGCATTTTGCAAATCAGTCTACTGCAAGATATGTTGCTTTTCCAACCCACTCAATATCTAAGAATTTAAAACCTATGTGAGAGGTTTTTAATTATAGAAATTAAAGCTTCATCTCCTAATGGTAATGTTAGCATCATAATTTTATCATAACTAAAATTCATTAAAAGCCTATTGATTATGTTTTCATATTTATGTTTCCTACTACTATTTGAGATTCTAGACCTATTGTGGTAAGGAAGTCCAAGAATTTACAGTCACTGGTTCCTTCAAGTTAGAAGGCGCAATACATGTTTGCATACCTTCATTCGTACATGGCATGCCTTACAATAAAAAAATACAGCAAATACTTTTTGACACGCTTGGTGAGACATAATCTCGTGGAATAAAAAAGTTTTAATGGAAGATACATAGTTGTTGGAGCTTATGAGCCGCAATATGTTTCCACAGTATGATCGTGAGTTGGCTTCTCTATAGCCAGTTCCCAAATTAGTCACATATGAGACAGAAATTTCGACGGGACCTGTTGCTAAAAACCAATGTAATTTTTCTCAGCTTGTGCAGTCATTTTTTAATGGAATGAGTAAGCAATCTAAAATATTTCAAAAAAAATGGTGAATGAACATAACAAAATGCTTAAGGAATTTATGAAAAACCAGGTCGTAATGTTCAATGCATTCAACAATGCACTTACTCCACCCTAAAGTCCTAGGCAAGCTATTGTACAAAGGCCTAGTAGGTAATTCTCTAAAAAAATCAGGGAGCATTTTGTTGCTGCATAAGAGGCTGGTGATTCTCACCAGCAGGAGGAATCATGGACTGTGCCTACTGGTCGTCCTATTCAAGTTCTTTCCCTACATGTTTATACTAACGCTATCAATCATTTCATTGTAAGTGATAGTGATGTAGGTAATCATGTAAAAAGGCTAGTGAACTTAACACCACCAGTTAATAAGACTTAATAAGTTGATCTATCACAAATCCTTAAGGAGAAAGTCAAATTCCCTAAAGAGGAGAATCCGAAGATCGTTGATCCAGAGGCCATTGTCAATAATGTGGCTATGGATCAAAAGTCTTTAGTTCCTAACTATAATCGGTAAGATAAAAGTTCACCGAAAGTTTCCAGGGAGAAAGTAATAAAAGTATGGATACCTAAAGCAAAACCATCTTATCAAAGAGATTGGCTATTAAAAAGTCAACAAGGGATCATTCATACAAATTCCATAAGGATCAACATCGATTCACTTCACAACATACTATGGAACAAACTTAGTAGTGGCAACATGTGGACTATGAAAAATTTCCCATGCCACTCACTAAGACCTAGAAATTTAGATGACATAGACAAAGATCTGAGGCCAAAAGACAAGCTAATCAACATACCTTTACTCCTAAAGGAGTCAACAATAACAAGTTCAATAGAAGAGATATTGTGGAATATAAAGAGGCTACTAAAGATTAATTGAGGAAGCACCTGGTAATAGTTTCAAGGTATCGTGCTTTAAATTCCCTAGCATTGTTTATATGCTTGTGGATTTTACTATCGCCACAAAGTGGAATAATGTGTAATCATACACTAGGGAATATATCTTTCATGTGGATGTGCTAGTGAATCAATCAACTTTTTTCAATCTAAATGTGCACATAAAGATTCTAATAGAATATCAGTACTCAGCACTCAAGGAGCAGTTAACCCGAGGGAGAAAGCATTTTATAGTGGAATTATTCTATAGGTAGCTGGTTTTCAACAACTTAAGATGGTGGGCAAGAAATCACTACGAGCTATGACACATGAAACTAATCACCAAGAATTCAACAAATAATGAGTCGATAATAAGTTTCATGCCACTCAAGATGCCACAGTCCTTATGAAAATTTGTAGAGGCCTTGATCTCTATAGAGGAAGCATTATCAACCTTCACCGGAGAGTTTAATGTGGATAAGTTTAAAGGAGAACGATTCCATATAGCCTACAGAGTTGAAGTAATCTCTATGGAAAAACCTAAAGAAAGTGATATGATACTTCTTAAGTTCAAAGTTGTTCCACCACTAGTGTATAGTCTTGTAGGAGAATCACAAAGAAAGAACATTAATGGACAATACCTGCATAAGTATATTCCCACCATGTGGAGTGTGACAGAAAATGAGTGATCAACAGTATAATTCATGGGTCTATAGTGCTCATGAGTATTTTTTTTTATGGAGACTTGGAAAAAATCTAAAGCCAATCCCATGGCTATGCTTTTGTTTTACAGTAAGTTGGCTCCTTAGCCACTTATTACAAATTAGGCATGTTGGCCACTTTTTAATTTAATTTTATTTTAATTTATGTTTTAAGTTTTTTACAAATTTTCTTAGTCTTTATATATTTTCCGTAAAAAAATGAATTGAGAGATGTAGGAGAATTGCTAATTTAATTGTGGAAAGTAGAATTGATGCATTGAGGGGCCTGTGGAAATATTTTATCCATTTGTGATCTTTCCATAGGATATGGAGTTGTGAATCAAACTATAGAGCTAAACACTAGAGGCACCTTATGTTATCTTTAACCACACAATTTGATTTTCAATCAAACTTTTATGCAGGAGGCTTTTGTTTGCACTATAATTTTATCATGGGTAAAATTCATTGGAAGCTCATTGATTGGTCAAGTTCATAGAGTAATAGGTGTATCTATAAAGCAGAGGATGAATTCCATAATACTATGAAAAATTCTAGAGAAATTCCATAGCAGTTATTGTTGGTTGAGTTATCCTAAGGAAAATGGGCTATAGTTATCAAATTAAGAAATGGTTGGATAATTTAATGACTACATGAATTATGGGAGATTACTAGCAGCTATAGAATTTTACATAATAGGTCAGTGGTTACTACATAGTGTAACTGTGGAAGCACTCCTTAATGGAGAACTGATAATGATGACAAACTCCAATCAACTCATTACACAATAAGCCTTGTGTCTTTTTATGCTCCAACGGGCTATCCATCTACTGTAACTCTTGTAATAAGATTTTTAGCAATTTAATAAAAATTTAATTGTTCTTATTTTCAATTCTATAGTTATTTTTCCATATTTATGTTTCATACTGCTATTTGAGATTCCAGATCTAATATGGTAATGAAGTTTAGGAATTCATAGTCATTGGTTCCTTGAAGTTAAAAAATGCAATACATATTCGTGTACCTTCACTCGCACGTGGCGTGCCTTGCAATAAAAAAATTACAGTAAATAGGTAAATATAGGCTTCCTCAGAACAAGCTTTGATTAAAGATTTATTATCAAACTGTAAGATGTATTAGATGCAACTTGAAATAATTGTCCATTTTAGTGCCAAAATGATTTCCTTTTATCTCTACTATCAAGATTAATTGAACTTAAGCCTTAAAGATACATGAACCTGATCTTGATTGTGGAGCCTTAAGGTTTGATTGAATACAGTACCAACTTTAATATTTTTGGAACTATATACAAGTCTTAAAAAAGGTTTTTATATAAACATTTTTTTTAAAATAATTTTTAATTAAAAGCTAGAACAAACTGCGGCAAAAGCTTAAATAAAACAAGAAAACAATCAACAATAATATAAACATTAGTCTCATTTTAGACTTTTTTATTTACACTGGTTGAGTATAAATTGTATTGATATCCTTATGATTCTTTTTAATCTTGACAGTACTTATGACTTGGTTTTCATTGTCATCATAGTTTTATAGTAAATCATTTAAAATCCCCACATTATGATAAGTTGTGTTGAAAATTCTTTAGATCAGATACTTCTTCAAACAAATCCTCCCAGGAGGTATTTTATTTATTTTGGTTGGAATGTGCATTTCTTCCCTATCATCCTTCTTAGCATCCTTATCTCATGAAAGTTCTCACCATTTACATCAAAACAGGAACGACTAGTGTTATGGTCTTTCTCTTTATGAATATGTTCATTATTGGTCACTCTGTCTAAAATAGATGTAATAACATGGGTCACTTCTTTATTTTTAGAATCATTAGTACCATCAAGAGTTCTCTTATGATCCATCATAAGCTCATTATTAATCTCGCTATCAACAATGAAAATATTATTATTAACACCCTCTTCATGACCAGTAAAAACAAGCTAGATATGATCATCATGAATTTCAATGGTTGCCTATTTATTATAAGTAGAAAGATCTGTAGTTAACCAATTCATCACTTGTGCAATTGGAGTGATAGTGAGGTCATGAGGTTTCTCATGCTAAACCCTTTATTGCCTAGACCTTCCTCTCAAGACAGATTTTTCTTTAGTTCAGTCTCCTTCCTTTCTACTTCTAGTTAGATTTTTTTTTTATTTTTCTTACAATAATAGACAAGTGTCCAATAAATGAATAGACCTTATAGTAAGTAGGGAGGTTTTCATATTCAATGTCGATCCAAAATTATTTTCCCTCCCTCTTAACATGAATTGTTTCATGGATCTTACTAGCCATATTAATATCAATCAATAACCTCACATAATGGCCATAGTCACTATCGAATGTTATTCTGTCAATTCTCATAAAAAAAACTCAATTCCTTTAGAAATATCTACTAATATGGGTGCATCCAAACAATTCTCATAAAAAAACTAAATTCCTTTAGAAATATCTACTAATATGTCAATTAATCAAAATCAACAATCCATTTTTTATAAGCAGAAAAAACCAAGCTTTAAAGCAATTGCACTTTTGCTCCATATTGCCAATTGAACTTCATTTGATGTTAACAAAACATGATATAACCCTTTTACCAACGAAATTAAACACCAATGAACAAGCCCCATATTTTTTAAATATCTCTTCTAAATCTAAAATCTTCCATGGTATGTCTTCCTTATTCAAAATCAATCATCCAATCAAAGATGACTCACATATCTTCAAATTTCAATCGTAAGTGGATTGAGAAAATTTTACAAACACAAAACGTCTAATGTCCAAATAGTAGCAGTTTATAAAATTAATTAAGTTAAATCAACTAGATTATTCATAATTTGAGCATAAATTTTTGTAAGAGCAGGTTGTGGAGCTCCAAACGTGTGTGGAGGAGGGTTGAACAAGTCCACAATCTCGACATAGTAGTCTAGGGGGGTCTAACTAGTGGCTGGCCATTGGCCATGTCAAGCGACGACTAAAAAGATAGCCAATCTCCTAAGAAAAAGAAACTCTACGAGAGATCATTTTTTCGAATCCTTAAGTGTTTTTTTAAAAACTTGTGATTAGTACTTGATATCAAATATTTCTTTGATAATTTAAAATTCTATATATCCAATAAATTCAAAATGCATTAAAATAATTGATTCCTAAATTTAAGAAATTATAATCAATAAATTATAATTTTTTATTTTTAAATAAAAGTCAATATTGTTAATGATTAAACAGGAAAAAACTTAACATTGAAATATAGGTTATTCAAGCTTCAAGTACATTAAAAAAATTTAAATATCTTAATATTTTGTTAAAAAAAAACCCTCAAAAATCTAAATACATTCTATAACCATAATCATAATCACAAGTGACATAACAAATAAAATTAAATTATTTACTCCTAGATACACCGTGAAAGGGGTTGAATTGATGATCTCAAAATTTTGAAAGCAAAACAGATTTAAAATGCGAAATAAACAAAGAAAGAAATAAAACAAGATTGCACAATTTTTTTTTATAGTGGTTCTAGCATTAACAATCCCTACATCCACACTCACATTAACAATTGAGGTTCAACTATAAAATCGTGTGCATAACAAATAATCATTATCACAAGTAACATAACAAATAAAATCAAATTGTTTATCCCTAGACACACTAAGAAGGGGGATTGAATTAGTGTTCTCAAATTTTTGCAAGCAAAAATAGATTTAAAATGGGGAATAAACAAAGAAAGAAATGAAACAAGATTAGACAAGATTTTTATAGTGGTTCAGGCATTAACAATCTCTACATCCATTATCCTAATTCATAATTAGGGTTCTACTAGAAGCTTCTTAGTGAATTTTACACAAGGTTCACTCACCCAACCTTATACTACCATTAACCGAAGTGTTTTTAAATGCTAACACCTAAACCTTTCACAAGATTTGATTGCACTATCTTAATATCTTTACAAGAGATTTTAAGGCTATCTCAACCTACACCCAACCAAAGTGATTGAATGAGCAAACAAATATGCTAATATCCAACAATGCAATCAATATTTTGAATGAAAAAGTAAATTCGATTGTTAGGAATTTCCAAATCTCTTCTCTCTTGTTTATGTTGAGATTTATACTCATATTTGTACCAAATATCTCAATTAGACATTATAGAATGGTGCCAAAATATTCTTTTCAAACCTTGAACAAAATATCTATCAATTAATATTTTGTAGGCTAGGTGTCGTGCCCGCGACCTTCAAAAATCACAGTTTGCCTTGCCACATTCCATTTCAAAACTATCACATTAGAAATATCCATTGAGCTCTGACTCCCTCGCTTCACACATTGGTCGCGCCCGCGACTCTGTGGTCACACTCATGACTTTAGGTTGCGTGCTTGGTCGCACTCCATCCTTGGTCGCGTCTAGCTAATGTGTCTTTTTTGGCACTTTGGTTACATCTATGACATCTTAATGCTTCAAAAAAAAATTCTAAGGTAAATTCTTCAGTCGCACCAACTACCAAATGGTCGCACTTATACAGAAAAGCTTGTAGAGTTTGAATTTAAGTATGATGCTTGGGATATTATTGAATCATTGTCCCTACACACTTAATTTGAAACATTAATATCTTTAATTTAATATGCTAAAGTCAAAACTTGGGGTAGCCTTACTTAGGCCAATACAAATAATACATATTTAAATTTAAGAAGATCATACTCTATGAATATAAATAATATCATTTTTTTAAAACATAAACAATAGTACCAATAATTATAATTAAGTTAAATTAAATAAGAAATAAAAATGATGGGTGTAAATTCTAAATTAAGAGTATGAAAATATTTGAAAATTTTTTGATTGGGTAATAGAAAATATGAGAGAGTAAAATAATAATAAAACTATATAAAAAAGTATCTTTTATAAATAAGATACTAAAAAGTTAATTTTTGAAAATATTTTTTGAATAAAAATTAATTTTTAACCATTTGAGGCCACTATTTTTTTAGACCCTTGGCCATGTCTAGTTTGCCTAGGTCTTAGAGCCAATCATTGTTGAATGTATGTGCTAGAAAACAATTAAAGAGGACCAGGCAAGGTGCATGACAAAAGACCCATTGACAATCAAGTAATGGTAAGAGTGTTAGGTATAAGAAGGGGATAATAGAAGCTGCCAAAGTCTTAAAAGCCCTTAGAATTATAGAGAATTTGATTTTTCCTATTAGGGTTGCATTATCTTTGCATGGAGAGGATGGTGCTCTTTATAGAGTGGAAGTTTAACACTTAGTTAACATAATAATTGGTGGAGAAAGTCCCTTTTATTTATGGGTAGTTATAGGAACCCACCAACAGTTGGGATTGTGTATGGGAATGAGACAATGGACAAGTCTCCTTTTTTTTTTTTCAGTGCATGAATATTAGTGGTTAAAAGGTCCTTGACATGAATGTGATGAGGGCAAGGCTATTGAGTTAAGATCTCGTACCGAATTAGTTGCCTTAGCCTTATTTTGCGAGTCCAAGGGCCTCAATTTGGAGGATCCTTAGCCCTTTGATCTTAATCCCTTGGGGGTTCAAGTTTTAGGTTCTTTGAAGATCCTGTTTGGTTCTTAGCTTATCATACAATTCATTATGGCCTATTTATATATTGTGGGTCATTGGAACTTCTTTGTTTACTTTCAAAAGCTTAGACTTCTAATAGGCTTGTTTTCTTAACATCTATTTTGAACTCATATTAGCAGTCCCTTAATTTTGTTAAAAGCAAAATGTTCTAGGTGTGGGATTTTTGAAAAACACAAGTGTCTTTGGAGTTCTCACTACTAGATTATTGCGCGTAACTAATTTTTGACATTTTTGGGTGCCTTTGAGTCTTTGAAGTGGTTTCTTAGTGGCTCAAGTCCTTTTAGATCCCTTCTAGTGCTCTCAAAATGTTCACAAAGTTAAGTTGTCATCCATTTTAGGGCTACTTAAGTGTTTTGAATCATTGCGCATATAGCCATTTAGTGCTTTTTCATGCGATCCAACATATACAATAATTGTGATTTTAAATTTTAATAATAGAGGTTTGATGTTTATCCAGCTGTTATATGACACATTTTAGCTTCTAGGGAGCTGGGGTTTCCTATATAAACCCTTCAAAATCCATTTTACCTCTTCTTTTGACTATTTGAAAGAATTTCAAAGTTTTCTCTACTTTACTCTCTACTTCACCTTATGGGTTACTTTACTTTCAAAGCTTCCTTTTTTCTACTTTATTTCTTCAATTCTAGTATAATAGCACCCAAAATCAAGTACATTGGTCTTTCCAAGTTGAACAACTCTGAGTACAAAGAGAAATCCTTGAACCTCTTTGGGGTGACATTCCTCCATTCAAGGACTGCTGAAGATACTTTTAAGAGGACCTCAATAGTAGCTCGATTATTAAGGTTAAATATCTATGCCTTAAAGATAAGGTATACTGCTTTGAGCCCTCACATGAGTTGAAGAAGGATAATTACAACCATGTGTGGTTCTATAAGCATCTTTATAATGGTTTACTGTTTCCTCCTTCTTTCTTCTTTGTTGATGTCTTCAAATCTTCAATATTAACCCCGTGATGCCAAGATCTAACTCCATTTTAGACCTTTACTTCTTTGAATACATCTACTTTTCCTTTGTCTTTTGCCAGCCTACCATAAAAATGTTCCGAGTATTTTATAGATTCGGTGCTATGACTGACCAAGATATGTATCTATCCTTGCAAAATAATAATTGATACACTATGAAGGTAAAGGAAAACAAGAAGGATATTGCTCCCTCCAATGATTGAGGGTCTCCTGATGTATTTATGAGGCATGCACCTCATAAATATTGGCCCCAGAGAAGCACTTGTCGAAAGAAGAAATCTTAGGCATGAAGGCCTTACTGAAGAGTCAAAGGCTTTTCGATCTTAAAATGATATTAACCATCCATTTTTTGATGAATAAGAGAGGTGAATCCATAATTATTGTGATAATCAGTTTTGTGTTAGTAATACTCGTAGCCTTTCATTTTTGTTTCTCTTTCCCTTATTTTTCTTTTTCTTATTTTGCCTCTTTCTTCTCCTTATGTCATTTGGCTTTGCTTTTTGCCATATCATTTTGAAAAGGATGACAAGCACTGGATGGCCATTCTAAAAATCTTTCAACGATTTTGGGAGAGCTTACCATTAATGACTGGGTAACAATTCTTATGAGGGACTTAAAGATTGGGTTGCTTCGTATCTGCATAAAAATCGAGAGAAGATGGTAGTGGTTGTTAGTGTAAGCCCTAGCCCCAGCTCTTTGTAAAAGGGATTATAATTTACTTATGAGAATTAATTCATCTTTTTACATTTTCTGTGCAATTAAATTGATGAATTTCCATGAATAGTTATTCTGCTTTAGTTATCAGATGCGTGATCTGGATAGTAAAACCTAAAGCGTCAAAAGAAATACTATTCTAAAATATCCCT
>CAOJBK010315678.1:0-13910 GCA_948294925.1 Codiaeum variegatum | reverse complement strand
AGTGGCCAATTGATCAGTAATAACGCTACCTTTAATGGACTTCCTCTGAATGTATTTGGGGTCATAGGCTACCAAGACTGCCATCCATCTAGCCATTTTTCTATCTAGGACATGCTTCTCTATTAGATACTTGAGAGGACTTTGGTTAGTGAGGACATGTGTGATGTATGCCCCCAGATAATGCCTAAGCTTGTGGCAGACCCACACTAGAGCCAGGCAGAGCTTTTCGATATACTTGTACTTGAGTTCATGAGCTAACATCCTTTTACTCAAATAGTAGATGGAATTTTCTTTAGGCGAATCTGGGGCTTTCTGTGCTAGCATTGCCCCAATGGCTTTTTCAGTGACAGATAAGTATAACATTAAAGGTTGACCAGGCCTAAGAGGCTATAAGATAGGTGGATTGAGGAAGTACTTCTTTATCTGTTAAAAGGCTCTCTGGCACTCCTCGTTCCACTATTTATAAGAGTTCTTTTTTAGAAGGTTGAATATTAGATCGCAGGTGTCGCTCAATTGATGGATGAACCGATTGATTTATTGTAGATGGCCTAGGAAACCCCTTATCTCCTTTTAGTTTTAGGAGGTGGCATGTCTAAAATGGTTTTAAAATTGGCTAGGTCTACTTCAATGCCCTTCTTGCATACCATATACCCAAGGAACACTCCAGATGAGGCTCCAAATATGCATTTGTTGGGGTTTAATTTCAGATTGTACTGTCAAAGTCTAAGGAAGAACTTCTCTAGAGCCTGTAGGTGCGATTCAGGGGTAGTACCTTTGACAACCATATCATCGATGTATACTTCCACTTCCTTGTGCATTAAGTCATGAAAAATTATGGTGGCAATTCTTTAATAGGTGGCTCCTACATTCTTTAATCTGAAGGGCATTACTTTGTAGTAGTAGGTCCCTTATTTAGTGATGAAGGCAGTCTTCTTCTTGTCTGGAGGATGGACCAGGATCTAATTATACCACAACTAGATTGGTTAAGAAAACCATCTTTGAGTTGGCTAGTGCATCGATTAGGAGGTCTATATGGGGTAATGGAAAATCATCCTTAGAGAAGGCCTTGTTTAGGTCTTGATAATCCATACACATTCTAACTTTTCTATCCTTCTTCGATACCAGGATGATATTTTCCAATCGAGATGGGTAGTGGATGGTCTTAATGAAGTTGTGCAAAAGCTGTTTCGCCAATTCTTCCTTGGTCGGAATGGACCATGCTAGTTTCATGTGCCTTAACTTCTGTTTGACAGGCTTGAAATCTGGATATGCCAGGATTTGGTGAATAGCGATGCTTGGATCAAGTCATATTATGTCGCTAGGCTTCTAGGAAAAGAAGTGTACAAATCTTTTGATTATAGATAATTGTTCTATTTGTTTGAGCATGTAGATGCAATGTATGTGTTTTTAGGAATTTCATGAGTGTCAGTGTTTATGGGATCTTTAACTGCATCTTTTATTTCGTTAATTATTTTATTTTCTTTTTAACCGAGGTCAAATTCATCAGTTGGAACATCAAAATAAAATAGAGAGATAGGCTCGTAACAATAAAATTTGGAAGTTTTATTGATAGAAATAGGAGAAAGGTCTACGGTTACATCATATTCATAGTTAAAACCCAATGGACATGTTACATCAGTATCAGACTCAGAAGAAGAAGAAGAGGAGGACTCAGTACTAGACTCATACACAATGTCACTCTCAGATTCGGACTCGATAGCTTCAAGTGGGCTTTTGTCATAGCACCAGTTTTTCAGCTCTCCTTTGGCAGGTGTGATCATGGCGAAGAGGTTAGATTTCTCCTTCTTGTCAATTAGAACAACTATGGCACCAAAGAGGCTTACTTTCATGTTCTCCTCATAGTCATCACCCAGGAAATATATGGGCTGGCAGTCTTCAGCGGTTAGTTTTACATAAAAAAATAGCTCGAATCTAGGTATCCTAATACCAATCATAAGGTAGATCCATGGTTCGGGGAAATCACAGTAAGGAATTGTCTCCCCCTCTTTGACAAAATAGCCATTGAGAATTCTGAAATATGACTTTAGGGGATAGTCTGGTTCACGCCATTTTCTAGCAATTCAGGATATCTCTCTTGCATGGGCTTTTGCTTCTTTAATTTCATCATTAGTAGGTTTGTAGCCTAAGTTGAATGGTGGAATAGACACTGGGTACTCATCAAAAGACTTGATACCTTGTTTATTCTTGCCAAGGCCTATGCTAGGAAAATAGGCCATGTGTTTAAGGATGTTTCCCACCATCGGGTTGTAGTAAGGATCAAAGTCTAGGATGACCATTTCCTTCTTATTACCATTAGCCTCTATGAATTATAATAAGGAGAAGCTAGATAAAGGATATACCGACAACTCAGGCTGAATCTCTAGGATTGGAACAATATTTGGGATTCATACTTGCCAGACATGTCAGCCTTGATGGTAACCATGCCATTTTTCTGGGGGAACTTGACCCTTTGATGCAGTGTGGAAGGTACGGCTTTATCCCGAGGTGTCCAAGGTCTTTCGAGAAGCAGGTTGAAGCAGGAAGGTACGTTAATGACCTGGAAATGAACTTTGAAGGTAGTCGGGCCCATAGTGACAATCAGTGTTGCCATTCCAAGAACTTTCCTTTTTGAATTGTCATATGCCCATACAATTTGATTTGACAGGGTAAAATTAGTGGTAGTTAACCCCAGGCAGCTAGCAACCTTCAGCGGGCAAACATTGAGGGGGGTGGATCCATTGTCTATTAGAGTCATGGGAACCTGCTTTTCTCTAGTAATCATAGTGATGTACAAGGCATCGTTATGTGGACCCCCATGTAGAATCTCATTGTCAGAAAAGGAGATGTATGTAACCTTTGTAGAGCTAGTGATTGATGCGACTAGAGTTTAGGGGTAATGTCAGGTGATGTATGACACTAGCTCAACACCTTGCAAAGAGCTTGGCGATAAAGATAAGAAGATATAAGTAAATTCCATATGAAAATGTTAGCTTGAATCTTCTTAAGTTGCTTGAGTACGAGATCCTCTTCAAGTTCAGGAGTCCCTTTATTCTAACGCATAGACTGACTCACAGATGTAAGGGTAGTTGGTGTTTGAGTTATTCTGCCACTTCTAGTAATGGGATAAATTTCATCTCCCAAGTGTCTTAGGTCGATAATAACACAATAATAGTCATTGTGGACTGACTTCGCCAAGGAGGCTTAGCCAGTCGGGGTGAGCAATTTGGGGAGAGTGACCTCTCTAAGATAGTTTGGTCATCTCTAGTGTAGTGATAATTGCTCAGTGGTACAGCATCCGTGATGAGGTATGTCGATTTCCCTTCCTCAAGTTCATTTAGAATTGCATTCACATTGTGATTCGAGAGAGGGTTGGTGCCAACATTTACAGTAGGTAGAAGAAGGCCTTTGGTATTGATGAGATCTTGTATTTTGTGATGAAGGGCCTTGCAGCCGTTAGTCTTGTGGCCTGGCCTTTGGTGGTAATCACACCTCTCATTCATGTTGAAGTTCTTTGGCAGTGGGTTTAGAATAGGCTTGGGTTCCAATGGTTAGAAGGCACCCTTTTCAAGGCATTGCTTCAGGATATAGCTTAGTGTTAATCTCCTTAGAATGTTGAATTCTCTTCTTTGTATCTGGAGAGGCTTGCAGGATGACATAGCATTAACCCTACCTTCTTTTTGAGTGCTATTAGTTTTCTTAATGTGAGAGGATAAGGTTTGAGTTTCATCCTGGATGAGGCTTAATTCAACCCCACCTTCTAATTGGGTGCTAACATTTACAAGGGCTTTAAAGTTGGGCAGATACTGTATGATCATTCTGTCCTTGTACATAGGCATAAAGTTCTTGACAATGATGTCAATTTTCTCAGATTATGATGGCTCATTTACCATGTGGGAGGCTTTCTTCCTCCATCATGTGATAAAAGTAGAGAAGGTCTCATTTGGTAGTTGCTTGGTTGTTTCAAGATATCATTTCTTAACAATAATCTCTTGATTATAGGAATACTATTTTACAAATATATTAAATATCAACTCCCAGGTCAGTTTCTTGGAGTTGACTAATTGGATAAACCAACTTAGAGCCCCACCAGTGAGTGATTATTGGAAAATTTGAGCAAGGAGCTCGCTTTCCACTCCTAAGGGGCGGAGTGTCCCATCATAAATTCTCAGATGGGTGTTAAGGTAGGTAGTGCCGTCAAACTTCTCGAAGCTTGGCATCTAAAACTTGGGTGGCAGCCTTGCATTAGGGAAAGGACTCAGAGCTTTTACATCCAATATATTTTCTTTCTTCTTCAAGGCCTTATCCATCTCCTTGTACTTTTAAGCTATATTCTTTTAGGAGTGGATAGTTTTTAACCTCCTTCGGGAAAGGATCCAAGGTAGTGGTAGCTGGGGTGCTATTTCCAAAACTTTCTTGCCAGCATTGGAAGAGGTCAAAGCATGATTGGTGGGCTGGATACCAACTTGAGTTAGCATGGCTTGCACTTTACCCAGGATTATTTATTCTTAGGCTTGCATCGTAGCTGGGAGAGTTTCTTGCTGAGTTTTCAAGGCTTCATCTTGTCTTCTTATGATTTTAGCAAACATTTTGGCAGTATCAGTGGGAGATGCCGATGGAGCAGGTAAAGCAGGAGGAGCAAGCGAAGTGCCAGTAGTAGGGGCATCAGTAACGGTGTTGGGAGTAGTGTTGTCTCTGGTTGACATGTTGACCTTTTTTGGACATAAGAAAATAGGGTATCAGCTTTTTGAAAAAGTTTAGAACCATTAGCAGGCATGTGTTTTTATGAATAGGGGTAAGTGTTTGACTTAAATGATTATCTGGAATAGTTTCACTTTATCCAACTTTAGTGCTTTGGATGTAGTGATGCATGCATGCATGTATGCATGAAACGAAAAAGATTTCATGATGACATATATATTTAGAGTCTTTTAGGGTACATGGGACTTAGGGTCAACTTTAATAATTACATGATATCTTGGTGGTTTTAAGGTTCCGTAATTATTAGAGGTGCAATATACCTAACTACATGTGAATCAAAGAGATTCACATGGGTCCAACATCTACATACAACCACGTTATCCCAACCGAAAGGATCAGACGATATGCCTTGGAGTTGGATGATTTCACTATCAGCAAGGCAGTCTCAAAGAGGGAAGCTCACTCGATGCTACTCTCTATCTATGTTTTTCTAAGTTAAGAGAGCATGTTAAGTGATTCATGAAACCTACTTTCACACAGTTTAAGCCAAAAGGTTATTTTCTAAAAATAACCCACTTAGTTTGATTCAGTTTTCCAAACGTTCCCAGTGGAGTCTCCAATTGTGAGGCCTCATCTGAGCGGCCCATGGGATCTTCCAGCACGCCTCCGAGGCTGATGGCTTAAAGGAAACCAACTACTGGGGGCCGGATTGCATATGGCGTTATGGATTGTGGCTGGGTCCCACATTTATGCATCCACTTATGTTCGTTGGCATGCACGTGGTGTGTAAGTTTTCAGAGTCGCCACATAGTCTTTAAGAAAAATTATTTTTCTATGGTGATTAAGAAACCATTTAGATTTAACTCCATTTTAGAAAAAAATGTTTCTAACCCAATTGAAAAGGTTTATTCTTGTTTAAACCAGAAGGGATTCAGGAGATTCGTGATCTGATAAAATATTTTTTATGAAAAATAGTTTTTTTACCATTTTTACATAACAACTTTTGGCTTAAAAATATGTGATGGTTAAAATTGGTTTCGTGTATGCATGAATAATTTATCATGGTGCATGAGAAGGATAAGTGGATATGGAAATCACACAAAGTAGTAAAACAGGACTTGCCAAGGATCCTTCCTCTAGCCTAATTCAGGTTCTAGAAAAGGCACAGCGCCTCAAAAGAAAATAATAAAAATAATAACATAAAATAAAATAATTAGGATTAGGATTAGGAGATTTCCCCTCAATTCTTATGATCTGGGAGGAGAACAAATTCCCTAAAGGCAAAATTTAATGACAATAATAAAATGCAACGAATAAAAATAATACAGAAAATATAAAAAATATAATAAAAGAAATAAAAGAAAAATAAAAGTTTAGAGTTGAAGCCACAAGAAGGTTTGTCGGCGTATCGCTTTGAATGAGAATCAAATCCCTCGACGTTCTCCCTTTTCACGAAACGTTGGATGGTTGTTATGATAATAGTGGGTGATTTGATGTTCAGTAGCTAACTAGTTTTAAATTTATAAAATAGTTAACCATTAGGCTATTCATCAATTCTGATCTTTGATTAATGAAAAATAATTTTTGAATGGGTCTCCTAAGTTCATTTTAGGGTTTGATCGGTTTTAATTTATAAAAATTGATTTTCTATAAATGTGCCTTAATTTAGATTTAAAGGGCTTCATATTAAATTATTTCAGAAAAATAATCATTTGATAAACATGCCTTAATTCAGATTTAATGGGCATAAAATTGAATTATTTAAGAAAAAAATAATTAATAAACATGCCTTAATTTAGATTCAAATGACTTAATTCAGAATAAAAAAGGATTTAGAAAATATTGTACCATATTTATCTTTTTTTAGGGTTTCGGAATCGGCGGGTTTGAAGACTCAATAAAACATGAGTGGGTCTCCGTTGTGTTCGGAGAGCACTGGGACAATATTTTCTGAAACCGGATTGAAAACGACTAAACTGATGAAACGTGACAAATCCAGAAAATGGAATTGATTGGAAAAAAATGATTGTGTTTGGAAATGATTTTTTGGTATTTTTAGTGTTTAGGGGGGCTAAAATGTGTATCAGAATCGAAAATGAGGCTCAGTTAAAAAATTTTCTTCTATTCTATAAAATGATGTATTTATAGGGATCAGATCTGAACCCCAAAAAATAAAAACCATGTGTGAATAATGTTATGCACATGTCAGGGTGCTACGCACGCGTGAAGGCTGCAACGCACGTGTTAAAACAACAACTCATATACAAAATGACATATGCATGTGTTAATTGGCTAATGCACGTATTAAAAGACACACGCATGCACGGCGTTGTTTACACATGCATTGCTGCGTTTACGCATGTGTGGCTCCTTTTATGCTTACGCAACCTATCATTCTGGGTTTGAGTTTCTAGCCCTAGTTTTCTGGGTCTGTTCAGTCCAATCCAATTCAGTTTTTGGGTTTTTTTAAGTCCGTTTGAAGTCCAAATTGAGCCCGATCAAATCTATTGTACTTGTATTAACGGACTGAATTTAAAAGTGCTAAAATTAGGATTCACATATGACACCTAACATTAATTCCCTATACAATCCTGAAAAGTATATTGGTTAGGATCAAGTGAAAGTTGGAAGCAGACAGGGGCTATTAATTGCTAACAAAGGTAAGTCCTTCATTCCCACTCGATATGAAAATATAAACTTGACTTTGAATGGTGTTCTTCATGTTCTGAAACTTATTAAACCATTACTTTCCGTTCACCACTTTACTAACGACAACTCATGTTTCATGGAATTTTGACCTTATCATTTTTTTTAGGATTAGAAGAGTAGAGCAAACATGTTGCAAGGCTAGAGCACTAAAAATGGACTATACTACTTGCTAACTATGTAGAAGCAAGCTCTTATTGCCAAAAGTAACACTTTTCTGGATTGGCAAGCCAGATTTGGTCACCCTTAATCAAATGTTATTTCCAAAATTTTAGTAGATAATAGTTTATATAGCACTTATCATAAGTCTATGGATGTTTATTCTGCTTGTAAGTTATGAAAATTAGCTAGGATTCTTTTTGGAATTGGTTGAGCATAAAATCTCTAAACCTTTTCAAATAATTCATTCGCATGTTTGGAGACCATCCCCTATTCACTTAAATTTGGGATTTCATTATTTTGTTTTATTTATTGATGATTTTACTAGATTCACTTGGATTTATTTTCTCAAAAATTAATGTAATATTTTTTGAATTTTTCTCCAATTTGAAGCAATGATTAAGAGACAATTTAATTCATCAATTTCAAAATTCCATTCAAATTGGGGGGTGAATACCATAAACTCAATACTTATTTTAAAAATAATGGTGTTATCCATCGCTTGGCTTGTCCATACACTCATGAACAAAATGGTCTTTTTGAACTCAAAATTAAACATATGGTTGATACGGGATTGAATCTTTTGGAATATGCTAATGTACCATTTATATATTGGCATTATGCTTTTCAAACTAGTGTTTCTCTTATTAATAATATGCCTACATCTGTTTTAAAAGGTTTGAGTCCATATTTTTGCCTTTTTTCAAAAATCACCAAATTACAATGAATTAAAAATTTTTGGGTGTGCCATTTCTCCATTACTTTGCCCATATAATAAACATAATACTTCTTTTTGAAGCAAGAAATGTGTCTACTCAGGGACCTCTCCCAATGTGTCTACTTCCAATGTGTCTTGATTTAAAAAATGATAAGGTTTATATTGCTCGCCATGTTTCATTTGCCAAAAATATTTCCCTTTCTTATAGGAGGTCAAGCCTAGCATTGTCAAAACTAATCAAGTTTTAGATACTTCTCCATGGTTGACAGTGTCTATTCCATATACGAGTCTTCAACTTACAACAGGTAACTATACTTTTAATTTTACTCCACCACATTCCTTTCTTAATCCCACATAAAGTCCACCTTCAAATCAAACTCAACCACCTTTCACATTCCCATCATCTTCATGCCACCTCACCCCAATCTCTTTTCCAAATTTATCCCTTAATTCACCAAATACCTAACCCCACAAAAATTTACCTCATCATTCCACAACCATATCACCTAATAATACTTCACCACCCACTTTTCCATATGATAAACACTAAAACATTTTATCCCATAATTTATCAACTACTCATACAATATAACTCAAACTCAAATCACTCCAGTCCACTCACCTCATAACACCTTAAACCCAACAATTCTTACTACAATTCCACCATCTAATTCTTCTCATTCAAAACATAATAACTTGGTGAAATCATTTATCCCACCTCACCAATCTCTAGGCCTTAAACTCATGGTGGACTTTTCAGAATATCAAAATCTTGTACCACCTCTACAACCTCGTCAGCCTAACCAGTCCCATCAAGAACCCATACGATGGAACTTATACCTTTAACTATAACAAAATGCCGAGATCACCTTACAATTATCCTGATAATGAACAAACAACATATAGTCAAGCTCATAAATACAAACAATGGAGGTATGTAGTGAGTTAACAAATTAATGCTCTATTGTCTAATTCTACCAAGACCTTGGTTCCTTGACTAGCTACAATAAACATTGTAGGGAATAAATGAATATTTAGAATTAAGAGAAAGAAAGATGGTATTGTTAATCGCTACAAAGCATGGTCAGCAATCGAGTCTGGACTATAAAGAAACATTCAGTCCGGTAGTTAAAGCTACCATAATTCGTAGAGTTCTTGCAGTGGTTGCATCGAAACAGTTGGACATTAGGCAATTTGATGTCCAATGCCTTTTTACATGGTCATCTTGATGACAACATTTATATGACCCAACCAAACACTCATAATTTGTATGGTTTAAAGCAGGCACCACGTGCCTGATTTAAAAGATTGAGTTATTTTCTCGTTAAAATTGGTTTTTGTTCATCTATGGCTAATTTCTCATTATTCATTTGCAAAGGAGACAACACACTAACTCTTATTTTAGCATATACTGATGATATTGTTGTTACATGTTCTTGCAAGTTACATGTCCAAAAGGTCATCTCCTCTTTGCAACAAGAGTTTCCCATTCTTGATTTAAGAGAATTTCATTATTTTCTAGGTTTGGAGGTTGATGTCAAACCAGATGGCATTTGTCTCTCAAAAACCAAATATATTACAAAATTATTGGACAAATTTGGAATGGCAACTTCAAAGCCTTGCTACACGCCTATGGAAACAAAGCCATTATTGTCAAAGACTACTAGAAATATTTTATCAAATGGAGAGGATTACAGGAGATTAGTTGGGTCTCTCCAATATGTTACCATCACCAGGCCAAATATTGCCTTTACAGTCAACAAATTATGTCAATTCATGCACCAACTGACGGATGTTCATTTACATGAATTGAAAAGTTTGCTAAGGTATCTTAATGGCACAATTCATTCACAACTAGAATTCAAAACTGGTGCTAGTCTTCAATTGAAATGCTTTTGTGACAGTGATTAGGGTGGTGACCAAGATGATAAATGCTCTATAAGTGGGGTTGCTTTATTTTTGTGAAATTCAATAATTTCTTGGATGGCTAAGAAACAGCCCACAATTTCCCGTTCATCTACTGAGAGCGATTATAAGGCCATTACTAATGCTACAGTTGAAATTTTGTGGTTAAAATCTCTCCTAAATGGAAATTGGTATTACTCCTACCCTTGTTACTTTGTTTTGTGATAATATCGGTGCTATATATTTGTGTACAAATTTAATTTTTCATGCTCACATAAACCATGTTAAATTGGATTATTATTTTTTTCGAGAGCAAGTAGTAAATAGTACGCTTTAGCTGCGATTTCTCTCCACAAATGAACAAATTGCTAATCTATTTACCAAGTCATTATCTCTTTCTCGTTTCAATCATTTAGTTCAACAACTTCCTCTTCAAAATGAGCAACGACTTGAAAGGGGGTGTTAAAGATGATTAATTGTAATTCTTCATTTCTATCTTCTTATCTAAACAACTTGCAAGGTCTTAGTTGTGAACTAAAAGTATATGTATTTATTTAACAAAGATCGTAAACATGAATAGAAAATATACAATTTTAGAAAGCTATTTTGCAACCGCAATATTAAATTTCACAATTGCAACAGAGAGAATGGTGTTATTTTTGTTAAATCTAATAAAATATTTGGAACCACCACTGATCAAAAAGAGAAGATTGAGGGTAGTTCAAGAAGAAAATTTTGATGGAAAAACTATAGAGAGGAGAGAATAAAGAGACGACTAGGGTTTCAAAAAGAAAGGGACTCTTTGATGGTTACTTCAACAACTAAAAAAAAGAAGAGAAATTAGAGATTAGGATTTCTAAGGTTGAAAATGAAGTGAAGAAGTTAACTCTATTGCGCAATGAAGCTTTGTATTATTGCATGCAGGTATGGAGCGCCTTATATTAAACCTCTCATTTGGATGGCCCAAATCAATCTGAGAGGTACATAGTCATTGATGATTCTATAATAATGACATGTTAATAACCTATTAATGAAAAGGTGGAATGTATTCCCTTTTGTCCTAGAATGAATGTCAATGGCAACAGACACTTTTTCCAAATTTGATTAGACTTGTTGGGTGACGCCTCTAACTTGGGTGTGCCATGTCAAAACTATACCTTAGATAATTGACCTATTTTATCTAAATTGAGAATAAGGTATACTTACTCGTAGAAATGCCTGCATTCTCTTATTTTGGACACTTCTTTTGTTATAATTTCTTTGAGGATATTTTGGACAATTCAAATTTTTTTTGAGAAATCTTTATCTTCTATTCCGTTGAATACAACATTTTTTAGATGGTCTTTCATGGTCATTGGACCATGCATCTGTGTGGTTCAAGGCCCATAAAATGTTAAAAAAACATGCGTTTTCTTCTCTCCAACATATAGTCTCTCTCTCTCTCTCTCTCTCTCTCTCTCTCTCTCTCTTCTCTGCAATATTTTTACTTTAATCCATTTTCCCTCTTCAAATTCAGATTTTTCTCAAGTTAAATTGAATCTCAAAAATTTTCATAAATAAACCCAAATTCAGGTTTTGATTTCTCAGATAATATCTCTTATTTTCCTTCATTTTCTTGGCATCCAAACACCATTTTTAAAACCTGAATTTTACCGAGAACTTCAATTGAACTCTTTAAAATCTCAAATTCTAAAAAAACTCCATATAAGTGTTTCATTTCACCTCTCAAAAGGTTAATTTACATAGGAAATAATCTTCCTTTAGTAGCTCTCTATCGGGTATTTTCCTTCAATTTCTCATTATCTAAACACATGCATAAAGCTTTTATCAAGTTAATCTACTAGAGCTTGATACCGATGAAGCTTCGGGGAATTCTAAGGGTAGCTCCGTGATCGGCTCAAAGATGAATCTTCTAAGAGGAAACTTGAGGTAAATTATAGAAGTTTAATCATTCTTTTGGTTTTAATATAAAGTTTTAACTGAATTTGTGCTTATGAGTGTGATGCGTATGGGTCTGGCCAATGCTGGATTAGGACTACTCTAGTTGAGCTGGAACAAGCCTGTATAGAATAGACAATGGTCAGGGGTGCCCGGACGTTGTGTCTGGCGATAACCCTCCAACGCTCAAGTCAGAAACAGGTTGTATGCAAGAAAGCTCTCAAGAATGGAACTTAGTATAATATTTGGTTGTGAGGATAACATTCATTTCCTCGTTTGAGTTGTTATGGAAAGTATTTATAGGGTGAAAATTTTGTAGAAGGGGACACATGTCAACTCCAGGTACTTTGCAGTGTACCACTCCATGGGGACAGCGACACCTGTCTGCTGTGGGACCCGAACTGCGAAGGCCATAAGAGACAACCCTTTTTATGCACCCGGGGTTCGGGTAGGACCAGGGTGCTACAGGGTTCGGTCAAGATCCAAGTGTGTAGTTGGGGCCAAACCAGGCCATGGATGAGCGGTATCAATTGTCCCCTTGAAGTGTTAGCACTCAAAGGCATTGCAGCTCAAAGAGTGCTTAGTTGGATGCCTCGGGCTCAAAGATGGATGCCTCGGACTCGGAGATGGATGCCTCGGGCTCGAAGATCGGTGCCTCGAGCTCGGAGATGGATGCCTTGTGCTCAGAGATAGGGGTCTATGATTGGACTAACGAGATGTTACACTGCCCAGTCTATGACCTTTCATCAGGCTCGGATCAGACCGTTACATTTCCCCATGTAACGGTGCCATTACTGTGCCTTCCCCTGTTCGCCACATGGATATGCGCCTCCGATAGTAATGATGAGCATTAAAGGGTCATGATGAGCTTTTAAGTCTGCCATTCCCTATGCTCGCCATGTGTCAGCCATTTACCTAGGCTCTTAAATGCCTTCAGTTTTTGCCTATAAAACCCATTTGTGGTGGCTTTTTTCACACTTTCTACTTTCTTATTCTTTTGCTATTACTCTCTCGATTTCTTTGCTCACTCTCTTTCTAGTCTTTTTTCCTCTCTAAACTGCAATGGCACCTCCTTAAAAATTGTCTAAGAAACATTGGTTGGAGGTTGAGAAGCCTCAGAAATAGAGCAAGGCTTAGGACACTGAGTCCTATGCCAAAGGTACAATCAGACCTCATATGAAGGACATAACACCTGTGAAGTTCAAATTTTGCATCTTCCAGGAGAATGTGGATGCCATAACCAGTAGTGTTCATATGGATCTTCCTCCCTTGAATGCCAGGATATTCTCCACCACCACTGCAATAGAGCTGCCTAAGGGGGACTGCGAATACGTGTGGTATTATGACCATCTGGTCAGGGGTCTATTGCTTCCTCTAGCATCATTCTTCTATCGATGCTTTGAATACTTCAAAGTGAACCCTATGATGCTGACTTCCAATTTAATAAAGGACCTGCACTGCTTTGAGGTGGTGTGCTCTATCCTGGGGATCAATTACCCGAGCCCCAAGATATTCCAGGCAATCTTCAACTTGGTTTCGTCCAGTGAGCCTTATATCTGGTGTTTCCAGATGAAGCCACTGCGGACCCTGTTCGGTGCAAAGGAGAACAAGGTGGATGACTGGAAGAAAAAGTTCTTCTCGGTCTGGGTGCTGAAGCCCATCAGGAAAGGACAAGTAGGTTTCGGGTTCCCTGGTGAGTATAGAGGCTTACTGAGGGTGGAGAAGCTTGACAAGAATCCAGACCCTCATTAGATGTGGTCGACTATTCTACTGAACCAAGATAATG
>CAOJBK010315026.1:0-18789 GCA_948294925.1 Codiaeum variegatum | reverse complement strand
TTTTTAGCCTATAGAATCTTGGTATATACTTCTCCACTTATTCACCAGGGTATTGTGTGATTTTTACAAAGTTGGCTAGAGTAACTGATGGTTCTGAGCAATAAAATTTCTCTGTGAACACCCTAATTATATCTTCCCATCTTTGAATTGAATTCATCCATAACATTATATACCATTTAAAAGTAGTTCTAGAAAGAGAAATATAGAATAGTCTTAACTTTAGGAATCCCTATCCCGAGACTTCACCACACTGTATAGTAAAACGAGATATGTGCTCCTGAGTACTTATCTTTTCCTCTCCTGAGAACAATGTGAATTATGGGGGTTTACACCCTCAGGGAAAAGGATATATGTCATCCACCCATCCAGGATATGGAATGCCATAATACTCCCTTGGCTGTCAATTGATCTGTACCCCAATTTGCTATAGTCTTCTTACAAAATCATCATCATAGAAATGTTTGGCTTGGGGAATCAATTGGGGATTAGCATATTGATTCCCCTCATAGTTTTGAGGATACAAGTCCCTGTGGTGGTCATAAGTAAGGTCTGGCTGTCCTTCGAGTTCATTGCCTACCAGCTCTTCTCATCCTGCAATCTCATGTTGGGGCTAGAGTCGCTGCTCATTCCTCCTATTAGGTGTTCAACACTACTATGTTGGTGCATTTCCCATACCATAGTGACAAAGTCACTAAATTCTCTAGTGAAATCCCTTATCTCATCCTTAGCCAATTGATTATCTTCTATGAATGGCTTCAAGACTCAGCCAAGCTGATTCATCAAACTTGTAAACATGTCATGATCAGCCTACACTACAACAGCGCTTAATGCAGCAATTTTGGTTGCACTTAGTACAGGTGGCTGAGGCAGGTTAGGCTCTCTTTTGTAGTCTAGATCGACAATATTCTTAATAGCTTTAGCTTGTGTTCTGAGTGGGGTATGAGGAATTTTGTCCAATAAGGTATTAGATTTCTTTGCTATTATGCCTGAGGGTTTGGGATTTATTACGATAGTAGACCCCTCAGTCTCGATTTCCTCCCTTGGAGGTGGTGGATATTCTTAGTCATTCTTTTGACCTCTTTTGGATCCCTTGGATCCAGCTATTTCATTGGCACTGGTAGTCATACCTTCTACGTTAGGAGTGTCCCACTCGGCTTACCAAAAAGATGTTTGCTCCTGATCTGTCCGAGCTCCTATCATAAGAATTTTTTAGTTAAGGTTCGCGTTATAAAAATGACTATCAAATTTAAAACAAGTAACAACCTATTAAATCACGTCATCTGATCTTATTTAGTTCTTTAATAGTTTTTATGAATTACATAAAGAAATAAAATACAAGATAAAAGAAACACCTTCAATTTTTAGTATATAAGCCATAGATCGGTGGACAACTATTGTCCTCGGGAGATTTGAGTATATAAAATAACTACCTTGTGCTAGATGTAGACCCTCAGGCGTCACTAGCTTCGCGTAGATTCTGGTATATAGACCGATGGTCATCAACCAGTTTGGGGATCGACATATAGGCAATTGGATGTCGTCACTCAAGTTCTATTCTTGAGTTGTGGGTAGTACAAGAAGATTCTTGGTAATTTATGATATCAGAGAAAGATCCCAACAAATTTGTCCCATTTACTATTTATAGCCCTCAGTAAAGGGCAAACATGTCCTTAGAAATGTGGGAGGCGGTTGGACGAGCTGGCGAGTCGCGGTCCCTATTAAGGCTGAAGCATATTGATCCTTATTCAGGCCCAACTTGCTCAATGGGCCCAAATTTATGTGGTGTAAACATAATCATTTTCATTTAAATTAAGACAATTTAATGATTTTTTTTAATTTATGTGTTTGAGTCTAACAAGACATTTATTTTGATATAGAGGGAGTATATTAAAAGTTACTACTTTCTCAGTTTCAAAATATAAGATCCGTTCGTTTTTCGTGGTCAAACTTTAACTACAAATTTCTCACAATATATATTTACAAAAATTATAAAATTTATATCGTTAGATTCGTTTAAAAAGTAGTTTCATAATATTATATTTTTTTAATAATTTTTATTAACATATTTTAAGAGATATTCAAAGTCAATAAAATCTCAAAAATAAAAATACTTCATATTTTGAAATAAAGAGAGTATTAATACACTTTTAAACTTTGAAAGAGTAAAAATGCACTTTAAAGTGGACTTTTAATATTTTACTAGTGTTTTTGTTACACGCGATGCGTGCATAATCGTTCCAATTATTAAAAATAATCCTGATACTATTTTGTTTGGTTGAATTTCATTATTGTATTATTTGAAAATGAAAATGAAGCAACTAAAAGGATTTTATTAGACTAAAATAAAATTTAATGAGCATTTAATAATAATAAAAAATTACATAATTATTCTTTAATTGCTATCTTTTAATTTTTTTTTCTCTACAAATAATTTAAATTATTTTATGTTAGAATGTTAATGTATTAGTTTTAATTTTTTTTTAAAGATTTTATTGTATAAGAATAAAAAATGAAAAATAAAAGTTCGACACCACTAATCACCACTTCAAGAGTTGGCACAAGTAGTATAAATTCACTTGACACAGATCAGATTTTTTGTTTGAAATTTCAGCCTTTTCTTCTAAAAAATTTCAGCTCAGTTATTTGCACGATGGTATGCCTTCATCAACTCGGAATTGGTGTTTCCAATATGAAACTATGATATCTAACAACTATTTGTTTCTGGAAAAATTTAATGCCTGATAAAACCTCACCCTGCCCTTGCGTTACGCACAATTATGGTGTATAATTGTCCTTCTCCCCTACACTTTCCAAAATATCTATAATTATATATTAAAGTATATGGCTTCTCTTATATTATTTTGTTTTAAAAAAATTAAATTTATTTTTAGCCAAAAAGTGCATTTTTTGCGAAAAAATCAAATTTTTATTTATAATTTTTTGTAATTCTAGTTATTTTTTCGTAATTTTTTAAATGTTTAAAAAAATTTAGTTATATAAAAAATATAATTTTAGTGAAATAGACATTAATTTTATAATTACAAAATTTAATTATTTTATAAAGAAAACAAATTTTTTCATATTTTTTTATAAATATGATATTTTTAATAAAATTTATAAGTGTCCAAATGTATATTAATGTTTTTATCAGTTTAATATTTTTTATTAAGACATTTTTTCATATTTGAAGTTTTTTTTATAAATATAAGAAAATTCATGAAAAAAATAATTTAATTAATGAAAAAATATAAATAGAAAATTAATTTTTCCCAAAAAATGCTTTTTTTCGTAACAAAGTACAATACAAGATCAAATATAATAAAATATTAATCTAAAATATCATAAATCAACCATTTGAAAAAGTTAACTAGCAGAAAAAATTTGACACTGTGGAATGACTTTTATGGTACTGTATTACAAATCACAGCTTTCTCTCAGAAGATCTCACTAAATCCATTACTAAATCTGACATTATAAACCATATTTTGAAAAAAAAAATCAAAGAAAAAAATAAACAAACTCTCAAAAGGAGAGAGCCAGCATACTAACAATTTTATTGAAAAATTAAATTCTAAACAACTAAAAGGAATGATAAAATTTAAAATATTAGGGCTTTTCATCAAGATTAAATCTTGATGGAAACCCCTTCAAAATAAAAGAAGGAGACTAGGGTTTTTTTTCTATCAAGAAAAAAGAAAAGAGGCTTAAAAAATGACTATTAATTATAAATTTTGTTAGCTATTAATATTTTTAAAATTAATTAAAATAAATTAAGCTAGTGTTTAGTTGTATGTAAGGAAATGCAATACATTATAATCAAATATATTGTTAATATAAATTCACAGTTAAAATGTATTCTTTACATTACATTCTATTGCATCTAATCAAATACTATCTAAATATATAAATTTTGGCTTAGTAAATTATTATATGAAAAAAAGCTTCACAGTAAAAATGAAAGTTACATAATTTAGTTTTCCTTCAAACTAGTATAACCAAACATTTAACTTTAATTTTAAAAACTCTTTTTTTTTTGTTTGCTTCTGGCATAAGGTGGGCCTTAACTGTAAGAGGCACCTTTAAATTCGTACCACACTTAGACTAATCATCGTTCATGCTGGGTAGGACCCGTTAAGCTGGTAAAGCACTCGCTCAAAAGTTTAAAATAGTTGCATATCCAGAGTTCGAACTTGAGACCTATGGTTAAACTAGAAGATCTCGTGCCAACTTATCAACGCCATCTTGGATTAAAAAAAAAAACTTTATTACACATATTTCATTAATTTTTAAATTTCTTTATTTTTTTCAAATAAATATATTTGTATTTTAAAACTTTTAAAATTTTATAAATTTATCACCAATGATAAGCATACTTAGAAAAATTAATTATAAATATCTAATATTTTTCTTTATACTTATTCTCAGCAATAATTAAAACTAAATTTTAAAAAAAAAATTATTATTTATTGAATAATACATATTATTAATTTTATATATATATGGATGAAGTTGTTTTCTTTAAATTTTATAAATAATTAATCTATTGAATATTAAATATAAGAGGGTTTATAACTAGATGAAATCAAATGGTATAAAGGTTTAAACATGATGGCTCTTGATGCTCTCAACTCTCAAAGCCCTATGGTCGCAAAACACATTAGGCCTACTGTGGAAACCGATCAATTGCAATTTAGTAATAAAAATGGATATTGCGGGTGTCAAAGAGCAATCTGCCCAAATGAACCAACCTAGAACCTTTTTTCACGATAATCTTTTAGGGAGTGCAGGCAATGATATGGAAGAATGCTTTTATCTCAGATGATGAAGGTGAAGACTCAGATAATGAACGTGTGGTGATTAAAGAGCCTAAATACGAGAAAGCTAGACTTAATATTTATGAAGAATGACTTTTATTGTCAAACTAATGGAAAAATGCATAGGCTTCAAATACTTAGAATGCAGATTGAGAGAAATGTGGGACCCTAAATCTCCATTGGAAGTGGACAATGAGTAGTACCTTGTAACATTTTCTGCTATGGATAATTATGAGCATGTTCCGTTTGAGGGATCTTGGATGATTACTGATCACTATAATATTGTGTCAATGGCATTCAAATTTTCTATCCTAATGAAAATTTGTTTGATCTAGTAATGGTTTGGGTGTGAATTCTAAGGTTACCAATTATGTACTCTGAAGAGATGTTTCTTATGAAGGTAGGGGAGATCATTAGAAAATCTAAAAAATTGATATTAGTACTAGTGAGGTATAATTCACTATTGAGATTGATTTGAGTAAGCAACTAGTGCCCAATTTCTAGTTTATAAGATTTATTCATAGCAATGAGTAAGAGGGCACTCATATGGTTTGTTTTGAATGTAGAAAGTATGGCCATCATTAAATGAAATGTGCACTATTGAAGCCTTCGGATGCTCCACCGCAAGATGATGATGTGGATGGAGGTGCTTTGATTAGGCAAGATAAGCAAGCATAAGGAATATAGTTTGAATATTAATTCTGAAATTCTTGAGACGTATGTGTAAACCCATATTTTTACACCACTAAATTTGGTCCATCAATACAAGTTCATAGATTTAAACCACACTCTAATCGGACCACAAATGGACTAAAAAAACTATAAAAAATGAATTGAATCAGACTGGATCGGACCATGAAAACTGGGTCCAAGCATCAGGCCTAAAATGCATGCACAAGAGCCCGAACACAAGCGTTTCAGGCCTTATGCATGCGTAAGGGCCCTTATGTATATGTAAAGCTCAAAACACGAGTTTTGGCTCATACGTGTGCGTAAAAGTTCTGACGTGTGGGGCCCACTTTATGACTTTTCTAACTTGGATTTTTTCTTTAAATTCAAGCCTCTGGTACCTAGTTTCGAACAACACACTCAGATGTCAAAACTCTGTTAGAATTCTCCTAAACACCAAAATTCCACGTAAATTCTGATTGAATATACCAGATGACTCTGTTTCAACCAGCACTCAAGGTGACATTTCCAAGTCAATTTGAGCCTGTTTTACAATCAATCTTCTTTGAACACTACAGAGACACATTTCAGGTTCATCAAGCCATCTGATCCTCTAGTTCCAAAATCCCACAAGCCAAAGGTAAATAATGGTATAGTATTTCTTTCTGGTTCTAAATAAAGCCCTTAAACTGACAGTGCATTTTTCATATCTTCAAAATTTATTTTTTTCTAAAATGATTCAATTAAAGCCCTAAAAAACTGATTAGGCAATTGCACTATCAAAATTCAATTTTTTATTAATCAAGATCCTACAATTGACTAATAGGTTTTTGGGCTATTTCTCTTAAAATAAAATGAATAGGTTTCTGAACAAATCAAACAACCAACCCACTATTTTCAGAACAACCCCGCATTTCGTGGAAAGGGAGAACTGCGTGGGGTTTGATTTCCATTCAAAGAGATATGTTGGTAAGCTTGTTCAAAAGGCTTCAACTCCAAATTTCTTTTTTCTTTAATTTTCCCCTTTATTTTACTTCTTTTTTATTTTATTTCATGTATTATCTTATGTCCATTGTTCATATTATTATTATTATATTCATATTCAATTTTATTTTGGGGAATGTGTGCCCTTCCAAGTTATTTATATTGGAGAAGGGATCCCCTGTGTATGCTTACCATTTTTTATGTAATTATTTTTATTTTGCTTTTGATTTGTCTTTGGGGATGTAAGTCGTCCTTAGAACCCCTTTTGGGCTAGAGGAACGACCCCTATTTAATTTATGTCATTTTCTTTTATTACTTTCCTTTATTATTTTCATTCATGCCATTTTACTTGCTCATGCATCATATTGATATGCAATATATCTGTCCATGTACCATGAAAGTATGTCATGTATACACAAAAACTTGTTTCTGACCAAATTCGTACAATAGTTTTAAAGCCAAAATTATTTAGAAATAGGGAAAATTATTTTCTAAAATATTTTTATCAATCACAAAACTATGAATCCAACTATGGTTCAAGGCTAGCCTTTTCAATAAATTTGGGTAAACAATCAAGTTTTCATTAAAATTGGTGTTAAAATGGTTTCTTGATCATCATCAAAAATAACTTTTCCTAAAGATCAAATGGCGACTCACACTTTCACACTTGCATCCAATAAACTCATAAGGACTTCACCTAAAGTGGGATCTAAAACCTCAATGCTATGTGCAATCTCACCCCACACGGTGGGTTTCCTCGAGGCCAGAAACCCAAGGCGTACTAGCAGCCCGTGGGCTTAGACGAGGCCTCACAACTGACGACTCCACTAGGACGTTTGAAACTGACAAAACTAAATGGATTATTTTTTATAAAAATAACTTTAGCTTAAAACTATATGGATTTGATTTCATGCATCACTTCACATGTTCCTTTATCTCTAGGAAAACACGGGTAGAAAGTAACACCGATTGAGCTTCCCTCCTTGGGACCACATTTTTTATAGTGAAATCACCCATTCTAAGGCATCCTCTGATCCTTTTGATTAGGATAACAAGGTTGCACATAGCCACTGGACCCACGCAAACCACTTTGGTTCACATGTGATTAGGTATATTGCACCTCTAGTCTCTAGAGAACCTTCAAACCCTCAAGCTCTCATGTAATTATTAGAGTTGAGCCTTGGTCCCATATACCTTAAAAGCTCTAATATTACTGTCATCATGAAACCTTTTTCATTCATGCATTCATGCATCACTACATCCAAAATACTCCAAATGAATTGTTCTAAAAATGTTCTCCAAAAACCTACCTTTCCTTTTTTATACCAACCTGCCATTGGCCTACTTTTTCAAAAGCTAAAACCCTACCTTTTCTTTAACCTAAGGTCACTATGTCGAACATTGAAATTATCCCACTGCTATTGATACCACTACCACTGCCACAACTTCACTTGTTGATGTTACCACCATGCTTGCTAAAATCCTTATAAAATAAGATGATACCATAAAAAAAAAAGCAACAAGAGACCATAACCACAATGATGCAAGCCCAAGAACAGACCATCCTAGGAAATTTTCAAGCTATGATAGCTTAGATTGGGATCTAACAAGCCAATTATGCATTCACTTCATGTAACTTAGGGAAAGAACCTATTACTGAAGATATGGTCATCTCGCATCCACCAACTGACCATGAATCCACTACCTCGACCTCCCTTCTCATGAATCCTTTCCAAAAGGGATCCTATAATGATCCTTTACTGAAAACCATGAAGGTAAAATATGAGGAAATGTAGAAAACCCTTAATGCCCTCAATAAGAATGAAAGTGCGATTGATGTCAAAGCTCTCAGTCCATTTCCCAATGCCAAGCTTCCTCCCAAATTCTAGATGCCTGCATTTGAAAAGTTTGATGGCACTACTTGCCCCTCAATCCACTTGAGGATTTATGATGGTGCACTTCACCATATGGGTGTGGAAAGTGAGCTCATTGCTTTACTCTTTGAATAGTTGCTTATTGGTGCGACTTTGAAGTTGTTCATACAACTAGAAGTTTCTAAAAAATAAACAAGGAAATCTATATTTAATGCCTTTGTAAAGCAATATTCATACAATAAAGAGATAGATGTAAAAAAGAAGGGATCTAGAAACCATAAAACAGTATCCCAAGGAAACCTTTTTAGCATTTATTACTAGATAGAGGAAGCAAGTCTCCTAGATGGTTAATAAGCCAACTGAGCTTGAGCAAATAGACATTATTGTAAAAAAAATTATTGCATGTGTATTAAGACAGACTGATGACACAATATTTACCTGACGTCAAAGAACTGGTTAATGTTGGTACTCGCCTCGAAGATGGGGTTGACTCTAGCCTTATAAAGGATGAAACCCAAACCTCATCCCATCACTTTAGAAAAGCCAATGTTATTCAAAAGGATGGTGCATTTAATGCAATTTGTACCTGAAAACCCATCCAAATCAAAAGAAGGGAATTCACCAACCTATATGGGGCATCACTGAGCCTCATTCTAAAGGAATGCATTAAAGGAGGTGTAATCAAACCTCTAGAACTAAAACTAATTTCAAACCCTTTGCCTAAGAAATTCAACATGGATGAGAGATGCGATTACTGCCAAGGGAATGGCCATAAAAATGACAATTGCAAGGCCTTCAGACAAAAAATTCAAGACTTGATAGATGCTAAGGAGCTTCTACCACCTACTCCTCAACCTAAAATTAGCACAAATCATCTTCCTAACCATAATGTCAATGCTATCTTGGTAGAATTTGACAAATTGAATTCTACACATCTTATATCTATTGTAGTGCCTTTGAGCAATTACCACTACACCGGAGAAGACCTATCTTCTTAAGGGAAGTCCATCTCCCCCAATTGCTCCAATTTAAATGACCCACCTTCCTTGGAGAAGTCAATCCAACACGATTATTGTTGTGTCATTAACCTTAGACGTTTGGGTGCTAAAATTAATGCCATAATAAGAAATGGGAGAGTAACACAAACACTTGTTGTTCCTCTACAATCTGTAAGCTAATCTATGACTCAATATAAGGGAACTCATGATCCTGAAGAGAACCCCTTACTCTAAAAACTAAAGAAAACTCAAGCAAACATTTCCATCTGGAGTTTGCTGATGTCATCCTATCCTCATCACTAAGCTCTTTATAAGGCATTGAATCAATGTCAAACACTAATTAACATATCTCTAGATACTTTGGTTGCTTCCATCACAAGCTTGACAAAAGGGTGCATCAATCTACTTCGCTAACAATGAAATCATGCTTGGGGGACTGCACACTGATGCTCTCTACATCACTATCATTACAAGGGAAAAGACTGTGCCAATGATCCTGGTTGACAATGGTTTTGCCCTTAATGTCTGCCCACTCAAGGTGGTGAGTTTCCTAGGTTTGCAGGCTGGTGACTTTACCCCTTCTAATCAGATAGTATGGGCTCATTACAACTCAAAGAGAAAGATTTTGGGGGTGAAAACTATGACCAACACCATGGGCCCAACTAACTTCAAAATCCCTTTTTAAGCAATAGATGTGCCTTCCTGTTTCAATTTCCTTCTGGGAAGACCTTGGATCTATCAAGCCAAGGTGGTGCCTTCCACTTTGCACCAAAGATTCAAATTCCCACTTAAGAATGAGATAGTCACGATTAAGGCTGACACATCTGAAAAATCTGAAGTCCCAACCATAGTTCCCAGTCTAGAAATTCAACCTGAGTTACCAACATATCCTTTATGTTATTTCTCATTTGTTCAGTTCATTGAGACTACATGGCATCTAAAAGAAGTAATCTTACTAGACTTTGACCCTTACTGCAACCCAATGATTAGAAATATCATGAAACACCTGGCTTACCTTCCTAGTTTGGGCATGGGTAAAAATAAACAAGGGATTGAGTCCTTTAATGAGGTCAAAATTTTGACTCCTCCTTTTGGCCTAGGTTATCACCCAACTAATGATGAAATTGAAGAGGAAAAGGCTAAAGTAAGAGAAAGGTCTTCAATAAATAAAAGAGGGGGAGAAGCTGACATTCCTATGAAACCCTATTTCAAGACCTTGAATATATATTCTGTGAGAAAAAGAGAGACAGTTCCTTACTACACTTTTCCAGAGCCTTGGGTAGGTCCTGTGACTAGAATTAGGAATCTTAGATTTAAACTCTTCTCTGATGTCAAGCTGTTGCCAGAGGGACAGTCAACCAATCTATTTTCTTGCTGATGATTATGAAGATAATATGGTAGCTAGCCTCTTTGGTGACATAGTTGTCCTGACTGACAAGGAGGAAAATATTAATCTCTCCACCTTGATCAAGCCATTCCTAATGAAGATTGACAATTGGTCATATGAAGTAAGCCTCTCTCCACAAGCTGAGACTAAATCTGAAATCGAGTCTAAGTCTGAGTCTAAGTCTAAATCTGAGACCGGGTCATCTAATTGTGAAACTAACAATGTAACTGGTACATCAGGTTTTAATTATGAGTATGATATAACCATGGACCTATCTCCCATTTTAATCAATGAAATGACCAAATTTTCTTATTACGATCCTATTTCTTTGTTTACTTTTGATGTTCTAATTGATGAATCTAACCACAATCAAATAGACAAAGAGAATAATAAAATAAATGAAATAAAAGATGTAGTTAAAAATCCTATAAACACTGGAACTCATGACATTCCAAAAAATACATTCATTATATCTACATTCTCAAATAAATAAGACATCAAATCTATGATCAGAAGCTTCGAGGATTGCTTCATAGGAAGCCCACTGACATGACCATACTCGATCCAAGCATCACCATACATGAAATTGGCATAGTCAATTCCAATCAAGGAGGAATGTACAAGCAACTCTCGCATCAGTTCATTGATCCCATCAATTATTTGTCCTGGTTGGAAAATGTCATACCAATGCCAAAAAAGGATAGAAAAACCAAAATGTGTGTAGACTATCGGGATTTGAACAAAGCATGCCCTATAGATGGCTTCCCTCTGCCTCATATTAACCTGTGAGTTGATGCAATAGTCAGTTTAGAGATGGTTTCCTTAACGATCTGGCCGACAGATATAATCAAATTCTGGTACACGCTCAAAGTAAGGAGAAGATAGCTTTTATTATAGAATAGGGCACTTACTGCTATAAAGTGATGCCTTTCAAACTAAAGAATGCCAGAGCCACCGACCAGAGGATGGCAACCACAATCTTCCATGACATGATACACAGAGATGTGGAAGTCTATGTTGATGACATGGTCATTAAAGGCACTACTGCTAAACAACTTCTGCAAGTATTGGAAAAGTTCTTCCTTAGACTTTGCCAGTACAACCTCAAGCTCAATCCTTCCAAGTTCATATCCAAAGTCTTATCCTGTGTGTTCCTGGGTCATATGGTCAATAAGAAAGGAATTGAATTCGACTTCACTAAGTCTAAAGTAATCATTAACACGCCACCTTCTAAAATAGAAAAGGAGATAAGGGGGTTCCTGGTCGCCTCCAATACATCAGCCGATTCATCCACTTGTTAGTAGACAATTATAGCCCTATATTCAACCTAATCAAGAAGAATTCCTCTAAATAGTAGAATGAGGAATGCCAGAAAACCTTTAAATAAATAAAGGAATACCTTTTAAATCTGTCAGTTCTACAACCTCCTAGGCTAGGCAAGCCATTACTGCTCTACCTAACAATCATTGATAAAGCCATGGATGCCATACTGGCACAAAATGCTCTAGATTCCTATAATAAAAATGAAATCTACTATTTCAACAAGAGGATGCTAACACACGAGCTCAAATACATTTACATTGAGAAGCTCTACTTGGCTCTAGTATGGGTATGTCATAAACTAAGACATTAATTAGGGGCATACATCACACATGTCCTCATTGACAAAAGTACACTCAAGTACCTCAAGGAGAAACTTATCCTTGATAGTAAAATGGCAAGATAGATGGTGGTCTTGGTAGCCTATAACATCAAGTATGTTCAAAGGAAAGCCATCGAGGGTAGTGTCATCACTGACCAATTAGCTACTGCCCCAACAAACAATCATTAGGAAGAACCAAAATTTTTTGATGAAGACACTTTATTTCTCTAAAGATAACCGTGGAAACTATTCTTTGATGAGGCAGCTAACAGCAAGGGATATGGCATCAAAATGGTGTTCCTTATGCATACTGGTAAAAGCTTACCTCTTGTAATCAAACTGAATTTTGAGGTAATAAATAATGAAGTTGAGTATGAATCATGTGTCTCTGGATTAGAAGCTACTATTCAGATTAGCATCAAGAGCCTAAAAGTCTATGGAGACTCAAACCTTATAGTTTCTCAACCATTAGGAAAATGGAGAATCAAAGAGGAGCGGTCAGTGTTAGGGTTGTATGCCTTAGAGCCTGTACTTTTTATACATACTTGTAATCCTAATCCATTAATGGTTATTAATATATATGTTTTTGTTTAATGATCATTTTCATTTTAGTTCATTACGTATATATGTTCCATAAGTTCTATGTAAGAGAATCTATTCTCAAAGAGTTTGGGAATTTAGAGACATATTCCTTTTGTCATAGACTTTAAAGTACATTCATGGTCATAGGATTATTAGTAGGAACGTCATTAATCTGGAGAGACCATCACATTTGTTTTCATCCATGACAAGTATGAGATACTTGTTGGTATGGAGATAGTGAGTCTCAAACTATAAACATTTGATGTCATGACAATATATGAACACTCATAAGATGAGTAAGTCGTTCAGTGACATTAGATGATAGACACATGGGTTGTATCCATCAGTCAATGTCTCATCATTTAGATTATAATTATGCATATAATCCTTATACTTGAGGTGATATGTTATCTAACATATTAGTGACTATGGTTTGTCATTGCCTATATACCGATGCTAATCAAGTATTGGTGTATGGCATGTGGTGTCCATAATTGATGGTATGTTGAGCTAAGTGATCTCTAAAAAAGAATTCATTAACTTGGATAAACAATGAAGGAATCCTATGACTTCTAATTGTTCTTAATTCATAAATCCATGGCTAAGGTAGTAAAGATTCATTAGAAAGAGTTTCTAGTAAGAATCAGTTTATCGAGAATTAGAACCGGATATAAGTCATATGATGTAGCATATAGGGTTTGATTATTCCATGACCCTAGCTAAGATCGGGAATCCATAATGATTGGATTCGAGTGCACGGTAATTATAATCAAGAGGCCTATGCAATGTTAGGGATATAATCACTAACATTCATTTCTAATTAGGTAGTCATGACATATTATGCTAGACGTCACTTGAGACTTTAGAACTAAGTATAAATTGTGGATTACATGCTTGGTGGGAACAAAAAAGAGTTTTTTGTATCCCATTGCTAATTAGAACATGAACCCATTAAGTCACACACTATAAACCATTTCCCATGGCTTGATTGTTTAACCATTTTAATAATTGATTAAAGAGTTTGATTAATTATTAACTATAATTGGTTTAGACTTGTAATTAAATTTACAAAGATGCTAGCATGTCTTGAAGTCTAATTTATAGTGGGATTTATTCAATTTTGTCATAGTATGTATGAGATACAAATGGGTAAGACTAAATTGATTTGGACTAAGGTATATGATAATTAATTTACATGAGATGTAATTAATTATTGGCCAAAGTGATTTCTATTAATTACTTATGCTAATCAATTTAATTAATTGACTCATTACTTAGTCAATTAATTCAATTGGTTACTAGGACAAGCAACCATCTTTTTGCCCAACTTTTTCTTAATTTAAAATTATGTTCAAGAGGTATGGGTAGATAAGTGATAGGTTATCATCTTTTTTTCCTAACAATATTTGAACACAACTATTCATCTTCTTCTTCATTGATCTTCAAGTAGAAAAGGAGACACAAGCTATCAAGAAAGCTTTGATGTGAGTCGAGCTAGAGGCTTCACACTTGAGGAGCTAAATGAAGTAGGGAATTGAGGTATTTAATACATTCCTTCCTTCTTTGTTGCTATTTTGTTTTGCACAATAATTAGTTTAATATCTTTGATATTAATATGAGTCCAAACCTAGGTTTAGGTATACATTAAAGAGTTTAATGAATAACTAAACCAACCATGCTAAAAGAGTTTTTGCATGATAAATGATTTTGTAAAAAGTTTTAATATTAAAAACCTGAGTTTCATCAAATTTTCAAAATCTTTTTAGCTTCCGCTGCATAACTCACATTTCATCCTTCAATTAGTTCCTTACCATAAGTGACCCGAAGAGTTGGCAACCAACTTTGATGCTTTGTCTTTTACTATCTGCCAAGAACATAAAATAGATTTTCCAATGCACTAGAAACTTTTACATCCATAATAGAAATATGAGCCTTATCCATCCTATTTTGATAAGCA
The DNA here is from genome assembly GCA_948294925.1 of Codiaeum variegatum. Taxonomy (NCBI): domain Eukaryota; kingdom Viridiplantae; phylum Streptophyta; class Magnoliopsida; order Malpighiales; family Euphorbiaceae; genus Codiaeum; species Codiaeum variegatum. The sequence goes on along the minus strand of CAOJBK010315026.1, from coordinate 3,882 downwards.
TCAAACATGAATCCATTTTTCAATCCTACTGCCTAAGTATTCAAGAAGCTGAACAAAAGTTGTGGTACTAGGACATCTACAAATACCTTGTAAAAGGTTCCTATCTAGAAGGAGCCTCCAAATTAGAAATAATAAATATAAGACAAATAGCTAGTGAATACATCCTAAGAGGTGACATTCTATATAAAAAAAACTTGGAATGACATCCACCTGAGGTTCGTCTCTAAGGAAGAAACCAGCAAAATCATGAAAGAAATCTACGATAGAGAAGATGGTACCCATATAAATGGAAGGGCTTTATCCTGCAAAATCATGAACCAGAGATATTACTGGCTCATAATGAATGGAGATTATGCATAGTTTGCTTGAAGATGCCATAAATGTCTAGAATATGCCAAGCTCTAAAAGCTCCCCTCTTCACCACTTAATTTGATCTAAACTCCTTAACCCTTCATTATTTGTGGAATTGATGTCATTAGTAAGAATTCATCGAAATCATCAATTAGTCATGAATACAACCCGATGGCCATTAATTACTTCACCAAGTAGGTGGATGTTGTACCATACCAAGTTCTTAATTTAAAGAAGGTGGCTCAGTTCATGAAGACAAACATCATCGCAAGGTATGGTGTCCTGGGTAAAATCATTTAAGATGATGGTTCCTATTTCTAGAAAGAAGTAGCTCGCCTTCTTAAAAGGGAAAAGATACAACACCATAGGTCTTCTCCATATAGACCTCAGACCAAAGGTGCAACTAAGGCTTCCAACAAAGCCTTGAAGAACATGCTTCATTAAAAAAAAGTAACCATAAAGGTTGGCACCTAAACTTGCCAAACGACCTCATTAGGTACAGAATAATATATAAATTAGCTATTTGAGCCATACCTTACTCATTGGTCTATGGAATGGAAGTAGTCCTCCCCATAGAGTTAGAGGTTCAGATAGGGAAGGTTCTCTAAGAAACTCAGATCTTCGAGCCTACTATGATCAACTCAATCTGATCGATGAGAAAAGGTTAGAATCACTTCACTATACCCAGAATTACCAATTGAGGCTTACAAAGCATTTCAATAAAAGGGTTCAAAGTCGTAATCTTCAAGAAGGTGACCTCATTCTTAAAGAAATTAGATAAGTCGTACAAGATCCAAAAGGGAAATATAGACCTCCTTAGAGTGGACCCTATATCATCAAAAAGATCATGTCAAGCGAAGGCATCATCCTGATGGACATCGATGGTAATGAATCCAGTCATCCTACCAACCTTGATCTGTGCAAGAAATACTTCATCTAGTGTTCTTATTGTATGAGCATGCATTCAAGCATAACATTACTATAACAAGAAGTACGAAGACCTGATTCTCTAAAAACTTCCATATACTTCATATTTTCAAAATCTATTATAATGAGATACATAGATAGCTTTCACAGGCCTAGTCTAACTCATTCAATAAAAATTAAAGTTCCATTCTCATTGGGCTTTTTAACATTTTATGCAAGAGTTAAAATGAACAAATAAACAAAAAAAAAAAAAAAGAATGAAACATGCTGAGTTGAAAACATAAGTGGGTGGCTTAGGTAAAATTTATGGTACAACCTACTAAACTGAAAATCAAAAAGGCAGTCTAGGAAATAATCAAGGTAGCTCACTAAGCTGAAAACTCAAAAGGGCGACTTAGTCAAAAGTAAAAGCTTAATAAAATAAGAATACATTTTATTGAGGTCTTATTCATCTTTTGGAACATCCAAAATAAAATGCTTGAAATAGGAAATCAAGAATAACCAGAAATAAAAATAAATAAAAGTCTTATTTTCCCAAATCTAAACTCAGACTCATCCCTCGGTCTCAGTCAAAAGGGCATATCGCTTTACCTTTTCCTTTGGCCAACATACCTCCATCCACCATTTGTGGTATCCTAGAAGTTTGTTATAATCATAACCTAGGATCACCATCATCTTTGTGAAGTCTCTAATCTAACAAGAAATAACAACTCTAGCCACTTGATCATTCACAGTTGTTACTGCAAAAAGCGAACCATCTAGGGGCACATCCTAATCATGTCCCATTTGGTGAAGAACTCTAGTAGCCTGATACCAAGTTACCTCTTTAAAACTAAGCAAATACACATGTTTGAATCCCTGGCTCCTACACATAAATAGCTTGATCATATACCATTCGGGTCTCTAAAGAAAATCAAAAGGACTTCATCTTGTGAGTAAAAAGTAGAAAGAAGCTGATTTTTCTATAAAAGAATATGATTTCCTGCGATTTTCTGAGTAAAAAAATCAATTTTTGTATGAAAAAATATAGTGGCATGAAAACCGAGAAGAAAATAGAGTTCAAAAGACCAAAAGTGGGAACTAGAGCACTTACACATGTGTAAGGGATCTTACTCATGTGTAAGGAGGCTAATGCATGTGTAAGCCCTCCTGTTCACACATTTGGGCTCTAATGCATGAGACAGCCATCATGTCAACACGGCCTGCCGTGATGATTTGTTCTGGCCTAATCTGATTCTAGTTTTGCACAATTTTCAATCCAAAATAATTTATAAAATTCAATTTTCCAAGTAAAATTATTTTTCAAATGGAAAATCACAAACAAAAATTTTGAAACTTATTAAAAAATTTTATAAATTTGAGTTCAAAGTACAAAGGAAAATAAAACTTTTACAAAAAGACCCACAATGGGGCCTCATCAGGTCAAATACATCCATGCATAACTCATTGTCGTGCTGCTCTTCATCATCATCATCACCTATCTGGACACCTCATCTTCGGACAATCTTAGGCTCTCTCTGATTCTCTATAATGCTCAGAGTGAGTAAGGTGGTGCTCAAATAAAATGCCATTCACTGGTGATGATAATGACCAGTGGCATATACCAGAGAAGGCACTTACAAAGGACAGATTATCATAATATAGAAAATAGGTAGAATTGATATCAAGAAAGGCATAAACTCACTGTCAAGGGCATCACAGATAAATTAGTGTGCACTATGCTAGGAAGATAGTTGTAACCAGTATGGTGGACCCTTATCACACCATATGCTCCTTGATAAGAGACTGATCAACTAAGACAAGATAAATGCCTCAAACTTGACTGGAACTGGCAGACACAATTGATATAGAGGCACCCATGCTTGATGAGAGTAAAGTCGTACTAGGCATGGTCAAAGGAATAGAATCTCTAATCTGACTGCAAGGCCTATGCCTCGAAGCAACAAAAGTAGACACAATTGGAACCTGACCCGGTCTAGCAGATAACAGATGCCTCCCTCTCATAAAATGGGTAGCAAAGAAATTTGGGTAAGAGGCATCCCGAATTTACAAATCCAGCCTAGATTTCCCAATCCTCTAGAAATACATAAAGTCGAAAGGCATGGGCTCCCTCATAAGTATAGGTGGGTTAATGGGCACAACCAGCTCTGAAGTTGACTGAGCCACAACTTGCTTACCTAAATAGAACTCTACAAGGTTAGATGAGCTTACAACAATCTGCCTTTCAGTAATAATGAGACCCAGAGCAGAAGGGTCAAGATTTCTCAAAGCACCATACTAGAAGGGTGACTAGACAACCTGAAATGATAGAATAATAATTAGAAATTTAAAGGTAAGGCTATTCTAAGTATACCTCAGTCGTGGCCAGAATCTCTCGATAATCAAAAAAGGAAAAGCTAGCCAGAAGGCCAATCCAAGACTCCCTACAACACATCCTCCCCATTAGGAGTAGAACATCCCCTCTAACAATACTAGGGGAAAGAGACAAAAATGAGCAAATGCCTAAAGCTACAGTAGACAAAGTTAGTAAATCATGAACAGTGAAACATTAAAGATATAATAAAGGGAAATATTGACCTCACAGGTTATAGTAGTCATGTAAAT
>CAOJBK010313204.1:0-14797 GCA_948294925.1 Codiaeum variegatum | reverse complement strand
TGGGTGCAGTTTGCTACTACTTACATACTTCTGCTAGCCACGCGGGTGTATATGGCATCTGGTGGTTGTACTTGATGATATATTGAGATAAATGTTCTCAAAGATATAATTCATTAACTTGGGTAAACAAGTAAAGATCATATGATTTCTAGTTCTCCTTGATATGAAATTTTTAGCCAAGGTGGAAAAGATTCCCTAAAAAGTGTTTCTAGTAGGAATCGAAAATACCGAGGACTAGAACTTAGAAGTAGTTATATAATCGAAGCATATAGAGTTTGACAAATCCATGACTCTAGCTAAGATTGGGAATCCATAATGAAGGGACTTGAGTGTATGGTAACTATGTTCATTGGTCCATGTTTATATGTTCATTGACTTGGTCATCAATATTCATTCCTATTTAGGTTGTCATAATATGTTATGCTAGACGTCACTCACGACTTATGAGACTCTGTATTAGATGGGATTCTATACATAGATAAAGGAAAAGAGTTTTCCTTATCTCATTACTATTTAGGGTATGAACCTAGTGATTCACACACTATAAAGTATTGAGCAAGCATTATATAAAGATATTATAATTAATATCCAATTGAAATGTTCAATTAACTATTAATTATAATCGAATTAAAATTGTGATTAAATTCACAAAGACACTAGCATATCTTGATGTTCATTTCAAAGAAGTGTATTTCAATTTAGTCCTTATTGTATGAGATACAAAACATGATGGAGTAAATTGAAATTTGGACTAAGTACTTAAGCAAAAGGTAGTTAGTTGTGCGATAACTAGTGTGCATAAAATTTCCATTAACTAAATTGATGATCATAACTCACACTCCACTTAGGCTTTGTCATGACAAGTGTTTTTATGCAATTCACTTTGTCATGACAAGTGTCCTAATTAATGGAAGTGATTAGTGACTCATCAAATTAGTGAGTATAAAAGGCAAAATTGTTTTGCCTAAGTAAGTTAAGCATTGTGCAAAAATTTTCCAAAACTAAAGTTGAGAACTTTGAAGTGTTCAAAGGGTTTCAAACTTAGAGTTTTAGGGATTTACCTTTGCTTAAGGAAGTCTAAGGATTTAACACACTCTCTTGTTCCCTAACTTGGAGTTGAGATTTAAACCTAAGCTAAATGGCAACCTAGAGAGTTTAAAGGTATCAAGTCTTAAATCAAAATGAAGGGGACCCAAAGCTTGCTCAAGCTTGGTGTGAGATAGCTAAAGGATTCACACTTGTGGAGCTCTACAAAGTAAAGGAGAAAGGTATTTTTGATACATTTTTCCTACATGCTTTGTGTCATTGTGTTTTGCACAAAATTGGTAGATGAAGTTGATGGGTTAAATGTGGTCCACAATGTTCAAATGTTTTATCAAAGAGTTTGATACATGCATGTGAACAATGTGTTAAAAATGTTTTAACAAAGATTTATAATGTTCAAATGGTTTTTAAAGAGTTTGAAAAACACGTAAATGAATACATTTGTTTAAAGTGTTTAAACAAAAGTTTTTAACTTTGAAAAATTTTAAAACGATGATTTTTTCCCATGCTTCCACTGAGCGACTCGTGCTTCCCTTCAGTAAAATCATTGCTCTTATGAGAAGATGGGTATCTAGAAATCTTTCTATGGTAGGAAGAGCTCAATTTATGAATAGTGTGTTATTGTCATGTCAAGTGTAATGGCCTACCATGTTTACACTGCCTCAAAGCATATTGAAGAAGGTGGAGTAAGTATGCATGAACTTTTTATAAGGGTAGAGCACTAATAGGAAAGAGATTCCTCTTATTGCACGGGAGAAGGTATGTCTGCCTAGGAAATTTAAAGGTTTGAACTTTAAAAATTATGGTATATGGAATAAGGCTGTAATTTGAAAGTATTTATGGGTTTTAGCTAAGAAAGAGCATAATTTATGCATAAAATGGGTCAATGTTGTGTACTTAAAAGGTAGATCAGTTGCTACTTATTCTAAAGGCCATGATGTAACTTGGTATTGGAAAAAAATTATATCTTTGAAGGAGAAGCTTGGAGAATTTTTGTTTAATGAAACTGGTGATGTGAAGCTTCAAGGTAAATAAAAGATTTCACATGCCAATCTATTTCTATTAGGAACAAGGTAAAAAGTTTATGCATGCAATGATATAAAGCCCTCTGGTGATTTCTAAGCAGGCTCTATGTTTGTGGCTTTCTTCTTACAAGGTTTTACTTACATGAGAAAGGTTGAGAAATGTTGGAATTGGATGTGAATCTTTGGTATGTTATTTATATGATTCTGAATTGAAAATGCAGAGCATTTGTTTTTTCAGTGCAACTTTGGTTTGGTGATTGTTTCAAAGATTCAAAGTTGGCTTGGGATTGAAGTCTAGCCTTTAACATTTTAGGATTAGAGTAATTGGTTGATGCAGGCCAAAGGAATGAAAATACAAAGATGAGTCTTAGCTTGTGTTGTTTGAGCTGCTGTGTATTTTATTTGGTTTGCTAGTAATAGTTTTATTTTCATGGAAAGAAAGTTTATGTTAATGAGGTGGTGTTGTTTATTAAACAATCTAGGTGTCTTAGAACATAGGATATGCAATTGAGAATTAGGATACATGTTGATAAAGTTCTGTTTGATGGGATTGGCCTTTTAGTGGTGTGAGTTTCCCTATGTTGCATTGACAATGTTATGTATGTAATGTTGTTTGGTTTTTGCTCTTAGTAATGAATACTTTTCTCACCAAAAAACAAAATGGATAAATTGTTCAATCTCTCTTATGACATAGTTGATCGGAGATAGTTTTTTACTAACTTTAGCTTCGAGCAACTTCTTTCAGGTGTAGCTATTATACCTGTATATTAAATATTATCTTTTAAGCAACTCAAGTGTTAAGAAAAGCTAAATGCAAATTTTTTATAAACTACAACACTTCAACTAATTTGATTAACTTAGTTGGTAATATTTTTTCTCAAGAACTATAATTTTGAAAATAATTCAATCTCATCAACATCTAAATCATCTCCATGTTTTAAAAAAAATTCTCAAGAGTGTTATATGAACGTTGCATGCTCTCATCATCAATAGTTTTCAACTTTCTTAAGTTAAATAAAAACCCAAAAATGTATTCATATTTTTGAAATTGCTCAAATCTTGTCTTGAGTAAAGATAGAGCATTATCAATTATTGTTGTAAAATAATTAACATGAAAATATTCTTCAACTGCTTGTATTACTTCATCATTATTGTTCTCATAATAAAACTTCTTTATATTATGAACACGAGTTTCATGAAAAATAGGGTTTGACCTAATTTCTAAAGTAATCTTTTCAGCTTCACTTTTTGCACTTTGAAATCTAGTTTGTCTATGCTCCTAAAATAAAAAAAGAATGCGATTTTGCAAGATATTAATACATTCTTCAATACTCATATCCTTTCTTTGGAGAATTTTACTAACTTTATTAACTTCTTGTAACATTTCAAACCATATCACCACCCCAACAAGAAAATCAAACTTTTGAAATACATAATTTGCTAAAGATCCAGCATCACTTATTGTGGTTGCATTAATACTATGCTCTACTAGATGAAGCAATGCTTCTTTTATTTGAAGAGCCTAAAATTTATTGCCCTTACAATAGCAACACGACTTTCCCAATGTGTATTCAACCATGACTTTAGTGTAAGTCCTTTTCCATTGCGACCCTTTACATAAGATTTAAGGACCTCCCACTACTTTATTGAACTAGAGAATAATTTATAAATCTATTGTATCACCCCAAAACATAAATCTTGATTAGAACTTATGGCCATATCACAAAGTGCAAGCTTAAGAGACTGACAACCATGTGGAGTGTAAAATTCTCTAGGATACTCTTTTAGTACTATACTACTTATACCTTTGTATTGTCCCTTCAGGTTAGAACCATTATCATAATCTTGCCCTCTCATGTCGTTAAGGTCTAGTTTTAAACTTTTTAAAACTTCTTTAAGTTTAAAGAAAAGTTCATCCCTAGTCATTTCAACAACTTTCAATAAAAATTCTTTCACTGTTATTGGAGTCATTGAAACAATATCACATATCAATATAACATACATTTGTTCTTCATGGCTAACATTCAAAAAACAATCAAGAGTCACAAAAAAATATTTTTGCCCCTTTAATAAATTTAAGAATTTTTCTCTTGATCTCACCTACCAACAAAGTAATAACTAATTTTGGATATTATGACCAAGATAATGGACATGACAAATCTCTTTTTTACAAATACACCTAAAGTGATTTTCCATTATTGAATCAAAATTAGCAATCATTTGAATTATACTTAAAAAATTTCCACTATTGTAATCATCAAGTTTCTCATTACTCCCACAAAATACCAAATTACTGCTAGCATGAGTTTTCACAACACGCATAATTCTCTTCGGAACTTCTCTCCGTTATATTTTCTCTTTATCAATGATTTTTTTATTAGATGAATCAATTGTCAAAATTTTTTTCTTAACCTTATTTCTACCTCCATATAGTCTTTCAAACTATTAAAGTGATCACTACTCTTCTCATGCTAACTAAGCCTTGTATGAATTTTTTTTTTCAATCATTATATCTAACAATTGTTGTTGTTAAAGGACTTAGGACAACTCTCTCTCTCTCTCTCTCTCTCTCTCTCTCTCTCATAACACACAACAAAAACAAAACATTTTATCATTATGCTTAGAGTATATTAACCATGACCTATCTAGTTTTTCTCTATTTTACAAAAATCGAGTATAATACTTATTATTAAAGCTTTTATTTTGGTTATTAGTCAGATACATTTCATCTATAATTCTTATTGGACCCTTATGTACTATCAAATTAATTTTTCTTTGAGGCCTTTTTTCTCCCAATTTCTAGGATGAAATAGATAATTCAAGTCATTATAATTCACATCCATATTTTTGTTTGCAGTCCCATTATTTAAATTTACATTCTCAACGTTTGTAATCAAATTTTGATCAGCATAAATGAGATTCAAATTTTCACTCTTCAAAATTATATTCTCTGGCAAAATTTCATCAATCACCATCATTCACTTAGTTTAAATCTTCCTCATTCACAATCACATTCTCAGATAAACTTTCATCAGCATTCACATGATTCAAATCTTTATCATTCACAATCACGTTCTTAGATAAGATTTCATTGAATACTATATTCTCAATTAAGTTCAACAATATTGTTGGGAGTTTTACATACCTATCCATGGATCCACGAGAGATTATGTAAGTTTATTTTGTCTTTTTTTTTTCTTTCTTTTTGAACTTCCTTATTTGAATTTTCACTTACTCGTCATAATGTCGCCAACAATTATTAATTGATATTTTAAACTTTTTGATTCTTGAAGTCTGAAATTCAAAAACGATACAAGCTAAATTCTTTTAATTTGATAATTGAGAAGATTTCAAATAATTAATTAATAAAAATAAATTATAATGTAATATAGTTTTTATTAAGTATTTTATTATACCTTACAAATATATATTCTATTATAGTATAATAATAAAAATATATTCATAATACTTATAGCAAAAGAAAAATATGTTCGTAATAAAAAAATCCTTTTTTTTTTTGTGAAAGAAACTATAATTGTTATTTAACACAAAAAATATATGTTTACATAAAATTTGGCAAAAAAAAAAAGTGCTTTGGGCAATTCAAGACCCAATCTAGACTTAATATATCATTGTACAAATTTAAGAAAAAAAATCATAAAAATCAATTTAAGCATATTTTAATTTGTCTTTTTTCAACTAAAGTAAAATTTGTACACTTTTTGTAAACTTTATTTTCATAAAAAAAAGATCGAAATTGGAATGAAAAATTAATAAAGAAAAATAAATTATTTAATCTATCTCTCAATCCTTTTGTTTGAGAATTGCTAACTACCTTCTCTCATTACATCTCTTTTTACCTTCTCTACCACTTGGCAAGTTTTTAATTAAAAATTTTTTTTCTAAAATGAATGACATAATCAACATTCTCCAAGATAATAGTTCCTCCAAACACAATCATCGTTTGACTTTCTTTATTAAAATTTTCTTTCTTTCTTTTTTTCCTTTAATAAAAATTGGAGTCAGAATCTTGTTTGGGTCTTACAGCGCTGATGACACCATCACTACTGTTCTAAAGCTAGTTTGCAAGGCTAAGCAAGCCCTAAAAGAAGCTGAGAATCAAGCTAGAGATGTTGAAGGGGCCATTGAGAGAAGTCCTACTGGAGGTGTGACTCCTAAATCCATGGGTGTTAAAGGACTCACTCGGGATACGGGGTTCGCTTCCCCTAAGTCTAGAATTGAGGAGGGGTATAGTTCACAGCTTTAAAAAGAGCCTACTCTGGAGAAGAGGGTTACAGAAGTCACCTCTTAGTAACTTGTCGCTAAGAGAGTTCAATTGGAACTCTATAAAGAGATGATGGAGATCCTAGACTCTAATAAGGGTGATGTGTCCATTGGCATCATACAGAATTAGCCCTTTGCTCTACAGGAGATGGTTCTTCTGACCCTCATAGGTCTATAGGCTCCATTTCATACTTGGCTTCTAGTATCAAGGTACCACCCTTTATTATTATGTTGTTCTATTTATTCCTTCCATTTCTCTTCTTTTTTTTATTTGTAGGATGTCACATTGTGAGCATAGGAGCTTTAGAGTACCCTAGAGGATTATCGAGGCATGGCTTCTCTGTATGAAACAAACCTTACCAACCTTTATTAGGAAGTTGAAGATAAGAACAAAGCCTTGGAGGAGAGGTGTAAAGCATTGGCGGAGAAGGATAAGGAACAGGTAAAGAAGTATATGCTATTGGGCTCATGAGATGACGATCTGGCCTCCCTCAAGGACAAATTCTCCTGGTTGTAGTTCTGCAATGAATTCCTCACTAAGAAGGATGAAGGGATGGAGATGTTCTCCTTAGAGTTTGAAAAGAAGTTGGAGGTTAAGGCCCTTGAGGCCAAGAACTCCAGTGAGGCCGCTAGTATATTTTCTAACAAGCTAAACCATCTGTGAGACAAACTTCCTACCCTGCTCAAAGAGGAGATTCAACGGTTTACCAGTTCTCATTTCATCGGGGAGTGGCATAAGAGTGAAGTTGTTCGGGCTGGCCTAGAGCTGTACAATCGCACTCTGGAGATGGTAACTGAGAAGTTTTCAGAGGTTAAGGAAGAGTTTACTCCCTTGGATGTAAGGGAAATTATGCCTAACATTGCATTGGTGGAGCACTTGGGGGAGGTCATCATGCCTGATCTTTCCTTCCTCGAAAAACTATCCTTTACCCTTGATAAGTCTAGGGACCCTTTATTTGAGGGTTTGGTAGTGTGATCCGTCCCTTATTTAAATGATGGTCAACCCATCGGGGAAGCGATTAGGAGGCATCAACAGACTTCACAAAATGATCATGAAGAGATCTCCTCTAAGCCTGCTCAAGACTAAACACCTTGACCCTTAATTTGTGTATTTCTAATGTATATGCTAGGGAGCTAGGGATCTAGTTTTTCTTTTGTTTCTATAATTGTAACTCTTTTTATGTACAATAATTTTTCATGAATATGAATGCAAAATTTTTCTTTCAACTTTCATTTCTTTAGTCATCTCGGCTTTTCTATTTTGCTTACCTTTATTCTTATGTATTGTATAATACGGGTTAATACAAAACTAAAGGTAGCTTAGTGTTCACTTTAACTTAGTTTTTGATGAATTTTACCTTTCAGATCTCACTTGAGGCTACACAGCTTCAGCTTTGTGCCCTCGAATATCGGATGGCTCCATGTCTTCCAGATTCGATAGTGCACTTGGCGACCCTTGCCTTTGAACTCTATGTTGAGGCTATACGGTTTTGATTTTGTGCTTTTGAATCTAAAATAGCTCTATGATCTTCATGTTCGATGATCCCCCTCTTAAGTGTCATTTGTTTGTTAGACTAGTTTTATTGCCTTAGCTCACTAAGGTCTTGGTACTCTCCTTAGAAGGTCTTTTGCCAGTTAAGTTAGTGTTCATGCCTCACCTTACTAGGGTCTTAGTGTCTTCTCTTGGAGGTCTTTTTCCAGTCAAGATGGTTTATATGCCTCGGCTCACTTAGGTCTTGGTGCCCTACTTTAAGGGTCTCTTTCTAGTCAATCTAGTCTTTATGCCTCTATTCATTAAGGTCTTAATGCCCTTCTTAGATGGTCTTTTTCTAGCCAAGTTAGTTATCATGCCTCGGCTCACTGAGGTCTTAGTGCCCCCCTTGGAGGGTCTTCTTACCTCGGCTCACTGATGTCTTGGTTCCCCCTTTGAGGGTCATTTGCCAGTCAAGCTGTCTTAGTGTTTATTATCATTGAAAGTAGTTTTATAAACATAAATTTGAGGAGAGAAGTTCTTTTTCATTCATTTTCAATGATAATATAACTTTAAATGTTATACATTCCATGTGTGTGACACTTGTTCATCCTCTATTATTCTCAATTTGTAAGTCACTAGCCCTATGACTCATTCCACAATGAATGGGCCTTCCCAAGTTAGTACTAGTTTTCCAGTACCTTCTCTCTCTTTAATAGCTTTGAGGCTTCATATCACCAGGTCTCCCTTTTCGAAAGTCTTTCTTCATACCTTCTTATTGAAGTAGCTAGCGACCCTACCTTTGTAGGTCACTATTCTCATTACCACCTGTTCTCTTAGATCCTTTAGCAAATTAAGGTCTATTCTTCTTGATGACCCTTTTTATTCATCATTGTAGAAGTTGACCCTTTCACTAGGCATTCCAATATCTACTGGCAAGATAGCATTTGTATCGAAGGTGAGGCTGAAAGGTGTTTTGTCAATTGACTCTCTAGGGGTTGTCTTATAAGCCCACAACATGTGATGCAGCTTCTTTGCCTAGTTCTTCCCATATCCCTCTAGCCTTCACTTTAGACTTTGGAGAATGGTTCAGTTAGTGACTTTGGTTTTCCCATTTGTCTAAGGATGGGAAATCGAAAAAAATGTTGCTTGATGTTGAGACCTTTGTAGAAGTCTCTCATCTTCATGTTGTCAAACTTCTTTCCATTATCATTAACCAGTTGATGGGGCACTCTGAACCTGCAATTAAAATTCTTCCATAGGAATTTGATCACATTATCTACTATGATATTTGCTAAAGCTTCGACTTCAACCCACTTTGTGAAGTACTCCACGGCCACTAGAAGGAACTTATTTTGACCCATTGTCACTAGGAATCGCACAACTATATCCATACCCCATTTGGCGAAGGGCCATGGACTATAGATGGGTACTTGATCTATTGTTAGCACTCTATTATGGTTAGTAAACCTTTGACATGCTTGCCACCTCCTTACCAACCTCATGGTATCCTCCTTTATAGTTGGCCAAAAATAGCCTTGCATAACTGCATTAGCAGCTAACATCTTTCCTCCTGTTTGCATACCACATGCGCCTTCATGCATCTCCTTTAACAAGTACTTTGCTTCATTGGGATTTAGGAATCGAAGCTATGGTAGGGAGAAGGCTCGCTTATACAGCGTCCCATGGTGTATAGCAAAGTGGGAGCTTCCCCATTTAACTTTCTTAGCCAACTTCGAGTCTTCGGGATGTTTCCCCTCTTTCAAGTATTCTCTTATGGGGCCCATCCAGTAAGGTTCAGAACCTGTCTCCATGAAACTCTCGAGCTCTTCGATGCTCAGCTGTGTTAGGACTCCCATGAACACTTTCCTCTGTAAGTCCACTGGATGAACTAATGTAAGTTTACTCAGGCTGTCCGCTCTGCTATTTGCGCCTCTAGGAATTTTCTTGAATTCCACTTATATGGTCCTCTATTTCATTCGGATAAACTATTGATATATTTTCTCGAGGTATTTCACCATGTCTGGATGTTTAGCCCTATATAACCCCTCAACATGCTTTAGGACTAACTAGAAGTCACTACAAACATGAAGTACCTCCATGTGTAGGTGTTTTGGCATCAATAAGCCTTGTATAAGGGCCTCATATTTGATGGTATTGTTGCAGGTGTGGAAACCCAAATTTAAGGTGAACTTTATAAGTACCCCACTTTCATTTTTTAGCACAACTCTTATACCACTTGCTCTCTTTCCACTAGTCTTGTTTATATATAGCTACCACCTTACCATCGGGGTCAAACCTTGTGAGCCCTCTGCTGTACTTTCACTTGGAACCTGATCTAAGGGAAATGAGCACTCATATATGGAATTTTCCAAGGCTTAAGCCTTATGGCTGATCGAGGCCTATATTGAAAAAGTTATCTTCCTAACTCGACTACCCAACATTGCATTCTTTCTAATAGCTCAGGCTTGTGCAGGATCTTCTTCAATGGTTTATCACAACTACTGCTTAATGAGCTTCGAGGTACACCTTGAACTTTCGACAAGAGAGAACTAGAGAGTAGACTAGCTTTTCAGTGGACTGTAATTCAACTCTTCCCTTTGCAACACTTTGTTGATAGTATATTGGTTTTTGGGTTCCTCATTCTTCTCTAACAAGCATTAAGCTGACTACATGGAGCGAAGCAAACAGGTAAATAAGAAGTTCTTCTCTAGGTAAGGGCTTGCTCATTATCTATTATGAAGCCAAAAAGGCTTTCAAGTTATCCATTTCCCTTAGGTAGTCTTCAGTCCACTCAAACGTGGCATTCTTCCTCAACTTTCTGAAAATTGCCAAGTACTTGCCCCTTTTTTGGATATGAATCTGTTCAAGGCCACCAGTCTGCCTGTGAGCTTCTACACTTCCTTTACATTTTGAGGGTGGCTCATCTCTGGAATGGCCTTAACTTTGTCAGTGTTCGACTCAATCCCACTCTCACTAACCTAGTAACCTAAAAACACTCCACCTTGAATGAAGAAGGCACATTTTTTCAGATTCAAATTCATACTATAGGAGTCCATGATAATTGTAAAATTATACATTAATTTCCCCCATATTCTTGGTGAATCACGCTCCTTAAATTGAATGTGATGTGTTTGTTCCCATGTTTTCAACCACTTTTAAGTAATTAAGTGAATTCCAGAGCTAGGCTGAGGTATTTCAAATTTCAAGCTCAAAAGGCAAGGAAAATGAGCTTAATTAGATTGAAAAACTAAGTCCTAGGGCTGCCTCACGACCTGTGAGATAGCACATGAGAAACTACTAAAAGAAGTGTACAAAAGCCTGTCGCGGTCAGTGTCATGGGCCTTGATAGGGAAGGAGCTACCCGTGAGAGGAAGAAAGTAAAGGGTGAGAAACAAAAGCTTCTCAGGGGATCCGTCAGGGGCTGTGAGAGTTTACTGTTTCTCACCAGGGGCAGCAAGCATAGAGGCTTGTCACGGGCTATGAGGGCCATCCATGAAAAGCTCTCTGACACCTATAAAAGGTTGAAAAATACATAAAAAAGGGGACTTGACTAGTTTTTCCCTTGAAAACATTTTAAGGGCTTCCAAAACCCTAAAAAAAGCCAAGAACCAAGGAAAAAAGGGATCAAGGAAGGCTTTTAAAGGTAGATTTTCATTCATCATCCCACATTAGAGCAAGAATAGCGAGAATTTGGTGGAAATTTCATTAGGTCTTCATGGGATCTTTAAATTTCTGCACTTTTCTTGTTCTTTCTCTTTAACCATGAGCTAATTTACTTGTTTACCAAGATTAGACGAGTATTACTCAATTGTATGGATTAATTAACACTTTTATTCAATGAATGTTTAGATTCTTCAACAAGTTTGGCTTTTGATTTATATTTTCTGTAAATCATTTACAATAGCATGTTTGTTCTTGGTTTTTTTTATTCATACTTTGCTAGAAATAGAAAGTTTGGACTTAGAAAATTCAAAAGATTATAGGTTTGTTGTGTTTGCTAGAGATAGATGCACAAACACCTAGGGTTTATGATTTTCACTAATTCTTCATGCTTTTTCTAATTGAATAGGATTGAGAAGATATTCCTTTCCTATTACTTATAAATTAAGGGTTTAATCACTTAAGAAAGGGCTAAACCTATTTTTGTGAAAAATCCACTTGATGATTAATTGAAATATTCATTTAGTAGTTGGTTAATCTTGCAATTCGAGTTAATAGGTGTCGAAGTCTAGGTAGATGTCTCAATCCATCGTTAATTTCCTTATTTGATTTTCTATTTCTTTGGAATTTTTCCAAGTCAAAGTTTAAATTTAAAGTTTAAGGTAGTTGAGAATTAGTTTATAAATCCAAAATTATTGTGAGCTAGACAATAGATTAAGAGAGTGAGTTAATGCTTGATCAAACAAATCAATGAATCCCTTGGGAGAATGATACCGAGACTTGCTGGTTATATTACTTGATACGACCCCGTGCACTTATAGGTGTTGCGCTCGGTGCGCATCAAGTTTTTAGCATCATTGCTAGGAATTTTATTTATAGTATGATATGATCAACATTAGCAACAAATTTGAAGCTATAGATTTAGCCTTTTTATGTTCTTCTTTATTTAATTTTTGGTTGTCCTTTCTATTGTTTTTCAGGTATCGTGTATGACCAGAGCTAACTCCTCTGGTATTCTTCCTTACAACATGGAATTGGAAAGATATTTAAGAAGGGAAAGGCAAGTGAGGGAGTTAGCTTTGGCCAACAATCCACTTTCGGTTGATCCTAAGGGCACACTTAGGGAAGAGGAAGAGGAAGAGGAAGTTGTGGTTGAAGACATAGAGGTACTTGAAGTGAATATGGAGTGTGGCAACAACAACAATAACAATGGGAACGGTAGTATTCAAGACAATAGGAATGCCATCAGAAAGAGAGTTGGAAATGTTAATAGGAATGGGGTTGGCATTAGAGCTGGTCAAAAAGATTGCCACCCTAATAGAATCCAGATCCCCCCAGACCATGTAAGACTTTGAAAGTGCAGATCTCAATGATGTGGGTGGTTCGATCTAAAGACCGGAAGTAAATGCTAACAATTTTGAAATCAAGCCAGCCATCATCTAAATGATACTAAATTCATGCCAATATGGGGGTCTTGCCTATAAGAATCGTACATCCATTTAGATGAGTTCGTACAAATATGTGATACTTTCAAGATGAATGGGGTGACGAAAGATGCTATCAAGTTGAGGTTATTTCCTTTTTCACTTAGGGATAACCCAAAGAAGTGGCTCAAATCCTTTCCACAGGGTCATTTCATAATATGGGGACAATTAGCAGAGGCATTCATGGAAAAATATTTCCCTCCCTCTAAGACTGCCAAGTTAAGGAATGAGATCTATTCCTTTACTTAACCAAAAGGAGAATTATTGTATGAAGGGTGGGTGAGATTCAAGATTTGCTTTTAAAATGCCCTCATCATGGTTTCTCCCTTTGGTAACAAATGGAAAGCTTCACCAACTGCTTGACCTACAATAATAGGCAATATCTAATATCGGTCGGAGTTGGTTCTTTGATGCATAAGACACCGAAAGAATTAAGGGATTTGGTTAAAGGGATGTCATTGTCTTACTATCAATGGTTGCCCTCTCAAAGGGACCTTCCTAGACTAAGGATAACGGGAGTTCACAGTGTCAACAACTTGACATCTCTACCAGCATAAGTGGAAGCTTTGACAAGGAGATTCGATGTATTCACTTCGGGTACCTTTAGAGCTCGAGCTTCATTTTATGAGAGTTATGGTGGTGGCCACCACTTTTAAGACTGAAACATGGTGGGTTCAAGTAGCTTAAGTGGTGCAAGTGGGTTTAATGAGCAAGCCAACTACATGGGGGGAATGTAAAGGGGAGGAAACAACCCCTACGCTAACACATTTAACACCGAGTGGAAAGATCACCTTAATTTATCATGAAGGAACGGTAATGAATAAAAGGGTCATCAACCGGGTTTTCAACCAAGGCCTCCCATTCAACAGCAATATGCCCCTCTACCAAAGAAAATAAATTTAGAATAGATGTTGGAAAATTTTGTTCAATCTACAGACACTTGATTCCAAAATCAAGAGGCCATTAATAGAAACACTCAAGCCTTTTTACAAAACCTTGAGAATCAAGTAGGCCAAATTGTAAAACTTCTAAGTGAGAGGTAACCGGGTACTCTACCAAATAAAATGGAAACAAATCCTAGGGCAGAGCTTAAGGCCATCACTCTTAGGAGTGGGAAAATTTTGAAAGAAATTGAGAAGCCAAGAGTGATGACTCAAGTAAAGGAGGGGGTTGAGAAGTTGGATGATGAGGAGGAAGTCTTTGAGAAAGAAGCAAAAAAGCCTAAGTCTCCGATTTCAAAGTACAAGCCTCGAGTGCCATATCTAGTGAGGCTCAAACAAAGCTCCATAGACCCCGATCATGGTAAATTTCTCTCTTTTCAAGAAATTACACATTAACATTCCTTTGGTAGATGCTCTCTTACAGATGCCAAAATATGCCAAGTTCTTGAAGGAGTTTCTTGTTAAGAAGGGCAAGCTAGAGGAGGTGTCTATAGTCTAACTCTTGGAGGAAAGCTCTATAAACCTCCACAAGCTACCACAAAAACTAAAAGATCTAGGGAGTTTTACTATCCCTTGCACTTTGGGTAGTTTTCATATTAAAAAGGCATTAGCTGATCTTAGGGAAAGTGTGAGTGTGATGCCCTACCAAGTCTTTAAGATTTAGGATTGGGTGAGCCTAAACCAACACACCTAAGCATCCAATTAGCAGACAAGTCTGACATTTACCCTAAGGGTATCATAGAGGATGTTTTTGTTAAGATTGACTATTTCATTTTCCCCATTGATTTTCTTATTATCGAGATGGAAGACAATGTCAACAACTTACTCATATTGGGTAAGCCATTCTTGGCCATCACCCATGCCATCATTGATGTGCATGATGCC